>KI422608.1:0-59239 GCA_000473375.1 Anopheles culicifacies | reverse complement strand
TAAATCGGGTCGTACCAGCCAGAAGCGAATTTTATAATCCTACTTGTTTTAAAAAGAGCGGCTCGATGGCCGAGGAGATAGTGGCGCTGGTCTTCGCACAGACAGGACCGAGGTTCGAATCCCATTCGGGCCATTCTCCCGTACGCAGGATTGACTATCCTTTTACGGGTACATTCAAGTCTCGAAAGCCGGAGATGGCAAGCCCAAACCTCTCGAGGTTGTAGAGCCATAAAAGAAGAAGTATTGTTTTAAACTACACTGCTAATACTCCTACACTTAATCTGATGGTATAATCACAGAATGACTTGCACCACACTGCGAGCCATATTTCAATAGCGCTTAGACCAGTAGAGCCTTTTCTTGGAGCATTAGTAGTAGAGTTTTTTTATCCAGCGCCTTCTTTTTGGACTTCATTAATGGAACTGTCCACATTAAAATGTTTGTTCCATGAAATATTTTAATTATACCTAGTAGTTCGTATCTATCAATCAACAATTTGCATTTTTATAATTTTTTTTAGCAGAAAATAATCCACCTGATGGTTTTTAAAAATTAACTTTCCTAAATTAGGCCAACATCTTGCACATTATCAACAGTGTTGCATTTAAGTTCTACTTAGTAGGACAATTAAGTTACGAATAATTTGTCTATTTCTACTTACAACTACTATGAATAATTCGTCTTTTTTTAAACATTGCCCTACAGTTGTTTCCTTTACAGTTGGTGATTAAAATATAAAAGAAAACAGCAAAAATATGATTTTAAACAACTTTCTATACAAAACGAACATTTGATTATATTACCTTTCATTAAAACATTGAAATAAACAAAAGTTATAATAATTCATGAAAAATTGTTTAATTGTTTGATATTAATAACAACATTTCAAATTAAGCCATTAAAGTGTAAGAGGTATGGTATATATAAAAATAACACTAATGTACATTTATTAGTTATTTGAACTTTCACGCCCTTCAACCACTAGTGGGCGTGAGGAATTACTTTGGAAATTACTGGTTTAGAGCCTGGAAGCAGCTTGATCAACCTGAAAACAATGATTTGAAATAACTTTTAACCTAATGCTAACAAGGAATATCAGAGGTGTCAAACTTATCAATAGTTTCAAAGTAAATATATGGTTAAGATTCAACTCTTAGTATGTTGTAATTTAACACTTGAGGCTACTTTTAATAGTTCGTGAATTAAGTTTATTTTTATAGCTTGACAAAATGTTGACATCATAGTCCACATGTTAAGCGTAATGACACAATGGAGAAAACACATAAGGTGGCAAAGTAATTTTCTTACAGTGAACATTTCTTATACAAAACACTCATAATTTGTTTGCTTTATATCAAAATCGAATTTTATTACCTAAAAACGGTGCTCCAATGTGACATCCCTGTTGTTCGCGAGAGATAAAGATATACGATCAGTCATACCCGATCTGATGTACGTCAGTCTCTCATCGGATCAAAACTTGGATGCTGTATGCTGGAGAATAATATATGCTGTCCCACCACATCAAATCTCTTTCTCAAAGAAACGAATATCTTACTCTCATGTTCTCTTCATGCCTTCTTGCCTAAAGCTCTTACTCCACAGAGGATAAGCTCGGCGCCAGATACCGTTCCGTTTCTCGCGATGGATGCTGCTCGTGCTGCTATATTGCTCCCTTTCACACGAGGCGGACACCGCATGTCTTAGGCGTGCAGTGCGCTCAGCTGAGTGCGCCCATGGCGGGTGGTAAGCTTTTTCTCACAGTTTTCCATTTCCCCATTCAACGCCACCACCTCCATCGATGGTTCGAACAGCTGCACCCACGACGATGGACGCGTTCGACCGATCGACCGACTGACTGACTTCTGGCCGTTCAACGGCGGTCGCGGCGATCGAAGAAAAAAAACTCTTACCAGGCCCGTTTCGAAGGTTCGCCGCTCGCTCGCTCGTGCAGCTCACCACTGGTAAGGCGAGTTGTACGGCCGTATGCCGTCGGCTGGTTTGCGGTTTGTGTTTTGTTTTGCGCTTTTCATTTTCAGTATTGAGCTGTCCCGCGCGACGGCAGGACGTGTTTCGCGTGAAGCTTGCTTGTGGCGGTTCGGTTTCAACTACGCGCTTTTGCATCTTTTCCCGTCCTAAATTGTGCTTCCTGGTACATCCTTTACTTTCCGCACTGTTTGCATGGTACCGTTTTTTAATAGAACAATGACCTTCCTTACGCGAAAAGCTTAACGCTAAGTGATTTCAATGCGTTGAAAACGAACAGTCACGTGCGCGGTGTTTACCCGGGACGGATCTAATCCGAACATTCGATGGGGTGGAAAACATCCATTCATCGAGAAAGGAAATAAAATCGATTCTAGTGATTTTTAATTGAAAGTAAATTTCTCAATCATTAATGGAAGGTTCCTTTCGTGAACGTCGTTGAAATTATTCGCTTGTGTACCCTTTGTGCTTTCGTAATTGGTGCTTATTCGTTACCATTGTGCTAACAAAAGAAAAGTGATCAAGGTTAATTCCAGTGTGAACGATTATCTGTGTCGTGAGCGAGTTCTTCCCGTTCGGATGTCCTTCGAAGCAGCTGGTAATCTGGTAAAACCTTTTTTCATTCATCAACGCCTGAGTGCAGTGAAACGAAACGAATTTAAAAACACACATGCATACACGATCGTACACAAGTGCTCACGGAAGCCGGTGAAGGATGCAAATTTCCAAAACGTAAATACCTGCAATTACAACAATTAAAGTGTGAGTGCAAACGAGCCGCGTACAACACACCACGGTCAGGCTTCAGGCAGATCACCTGCCCGACCAAGCCCTTACGAGATTCCGGCAGCTCCGGTAGCCTGGCCACGATGTCTGATGAGGCTGGTTGGCAAGATTACTGTTATTATCGCATGAATTAGGATCAATTTATGGTCCATTCGCGCACGGAACGAATCTGCGGTTTGAAGAAAGGAGTGGTTCGGTACAGTGATGCATGCTAACCCTTTTCGTGTAGCTAGATATTGATGGTAGCACTGGAGTTAAAGTGAATGGAAACAAAGATGTGTGTTCTGCACAAGGATATATGATTGTCCAAGTTTCGGATCTCGGATGGTGTATTCTTAGACGCGTGGATAATGTGCGTAATGTATGGTAGTGCGTGGAAGATACGAAGAATAGTGAACGTGTGCAAGCAAAACTAAAATTTGGTGTACTCTACTGCAAGCATCATGCCAGATTAATCCTCAGCGGTACTTATAATAAACAACACCCACAAAAAAACAACATAAATAAACACCACAGCATACACTGAGGTGATCGGCGTACTCTGCTGCTTCGCAATGTAAATAAAACACTCCCTATCGATTAAGGCCAGTATTAGTGATTTAAGGAAATCGATAGCGTTTAGTGACGTCTAGGGCAGTAGAATAATGTATATTGTGTGTTGGTGTGCGTGAAACAAAAATTCCTATCCTCAAACTTGTGTTGGTCAGAGTTATTTACACTCTGAAACTTCCAAAGTGGCGTTCTTCACAGTACGATCTCAAGCTGAAGCAAGATTTTATCCGTTATCGAAACCCTCCACGTAGCCCTGCAGTTCCGGTAGTAGTTCTTGAAAAGAGCCGCAGAAAAAAAGCTGTCCTATCCTCAGGTCCATGTGCACCTTCGCGTTTGGAACGTAGCAAATAGTAACAAAAAAAAAACGCAGATCTAAACGCAAGGCAAAGGCAGCAACTCTAACGCGCCTTCGCCACGTTCAGAGCGAACCTGTTTGAAAGGTACTGCACAAATCGCACCGAACCAGTTGTGTCCGCTGCAAACAACAAAACCTGCCGCCTCTGGTGCAAAAGACTCTGGCTACTGCTGCTGGGAGGTTCAAGAATAATAATACATACCCCCTTACATGAAAGGGCCCCATGCAAGTGCAGGTGGGGGTCAGGTAGAAGGCTGTTGTGCTAGCAGTTAGTTTCACGTACGCGCACGCTGGTACCGGTTTCCACTGCCGGGGCACTACTGGGTGTGAACGGGGATCGTGAAAAACTGTGGTCTCTACCGAAACATTGGAGACCTCGAAGATCGCGTACGGTTGGTGGGCTCCAACGTTCTAGCCAAGCTGCCGCCAACCAACCAACCATCCTCGTCCCAAGACACGTTGCTGTCCCTTGTCGTACCTCCGTGCTCTGTACCTGTCCAGTAAACTCGTATGCTAAAGTTCGATTCCGACACGGGGACGGTGTTAAGGTGTGCGATTGCTATTTGTTCCCGTATCCAAGAGAACCGAAATAAAACCATACTGGCCAGTTTCTGGAAGTTCTTGAAACGCCTCACTTCCTCGGTGCGGTGTCCAGTTCCACACTCTGACCTGAGCAGGCTCCAAAACAACAGTGACCAATTAAAAGGGCATTAATGAAACCAACTGTTTGTCTTGAGTTGACACCATAAACGCAGCTTACACAAATCGTCCACAATACCCAAATCCTTCACCTAGAGGACGAATGTAAAGGATTCTCAGTGACGGAAGGCGCATACGATAACAAATCGACATATTGGCTCTGCTGAGGTGCTTTTAAATACTTTCGCGTTAACGCAGCTTGTGACCCTAAAGAAATCCTTACTGACCCTACGGATACAGCGTGCGTGACGGTGTGTTTGCTAGGTGTGAAATACTAGTTACGTGTGATCGTGTAGTAGGTTCTTGCCTCAGAATCTAATGTGCTAAGATAGAAAGAGAAAGAAAGAGTGTGCGTGCTGGTGTGTGATTCCGTGAGTCCGTTAATGCTAATCTCGTTGCGGTGATTGTCAGTGGTTTCTCGCGTACTACCTAGTGCAGCGGCTACTGCTACTACCGCTAGCAAAAGAAACAAGCTCACTAGATCTTGGCCATAATCGTGGAATACACTCTCCCGGATGTTTCGATGCAGTACAGCTGCGGTAACCGATCGTCATCGGTGATTCTCCCTCCATCATCATTGTCATCCGCATCGGCATCGTTCACCAAAACGCTGGAATCTCGCAACGTAGTCGCAACTGAGCACATCGTCACTGTCACCGCACAAGGATTATCATTTTGATACGGCGTACTGGAATTTTAATGGTTTACATGGTAAGTGCCTCTGTTCTATTGTGCTTACTGGACGCTAGTTCGGGACATAATTCTCGATGCCCCGATGCCAAGCACTCGATGGGAGCAGTACAACAACACACAAGGAGTCTGTTTAGCAAGCTGTACAGTTTGCAAACGGATCTTTTACCGCCTATGGTTCGGTCTACTACGGTCAAGGTTTCCAGGGTCTCCCCTTGTCCGCTCGTCCTTCCCCGAAGGCACCTCGTCGGTGAAAGGATACTGGAGCAATGCCGTGCAAAGCTTCTGGGTCTCCCTGGGGCTGAGGACATTCATGATCATGATCGGGCTGAATAAAATCAGTGCCATGTGCACTGACGAAGAAACCTTCCACCTGTTCTCGTGCCTGTGCCAGTGCGATTACGGAACGGCAGAGTTCCTGCACGGCCCGGCCACTTCCAAGCTCACTCTCACCTGACGTCTTGGCGCCTGGACCAACCGAAGGACAGACGATCAAACGGGCGTACATATGTGACAATAAAATACGACTGTCATTATTAGGTAGCGTTTATCGATGAAATAAAACGGCACAACCAATCCGTAATTGACAATTGCCACTCTCATTAGTCGGTCGGGTCTTTGTCGTTCGGTCGTTCGGCGAGGCGGGAGCCCTAAAAAGAGCATTGCAAAGAGTGTGGGCCAAGCCGGCTAGTGTTTGATTGACCACGCTGCCAGGATGGCGATGGCCTTGAGAGGTGGACTAAGACTCTTGAGCGGTACACACACACACTCACTTGATCTTGAAATATGCATATCAATAATTGCACTGAAGCAAACGTATGTCATTCGACCATTATGATTGGTTGATAAAGAGTGTATTGTACTTGAAGTACCGTGCCGGACCCAAACTAAACGGCGGTTTGAAGCATTTGTTCTAGATATGTGAGAAACTGCGTAAAAAAGCTCGCGGTGAAGTACAATCTAGATGAAGGTAAAATCTGGCTCAGGTGATCTTTGAAATGATAGTGAGATGTTTTTCGTTTGCTTTGTAATACTTTGAACTCAGCAAGTTTTAAACTCATTCACTCTTTTTCTTTTTGGGGCTTAGACAAATCTTTAGAAAAACCAAATAAACATTTTATTATTTCTAACTAAACACAATACACTAAAAGTAAAATAGGTTTAGAACTATCTGGGAGATGTAAATTATATTAAAAGATTAAATAACTAATTATTCGTACTTTTAATCTAATTAGTGTGTCAATAATTCATACCTCATCTTTGCCTTTTAAAGGATCTCGTAAACAGTATTGTTTTCAAATTGCTTAAGGTCATTAGTTCTTCTGAATTATGGGTTCTTCCTTTTTTATTATTAAATATCTATGATGAAGATCTTGTTGTAGTATTCTTATATTTACTATGAGGATTATTTTATTTTATTTTCAATATCATTGATATTTGATGTTGTGTTTTTAATAATTACATATGCTAGCAGTTGCGTGTATGTCATCCGTAATAATAAATACCAAAAATTAAATGTTGTTTTTTAACCGTTTCCTTTGTTAAAAACCCAAAAATGAGTAGATGTTCTATAGAAATTTGCCATAATTTAATATCAACTAACTAACACTGAACAGAAAATCAAAAAACCACATCAGATCATTGACACAAGTTCGTTTGTAGTACATGCACTCCAGTTACTTATATCAGCAGTTCAACGTCAACAAACAAGTCTTTATTCGTCCCTTCTCCCAACATTAACTAATTGTTCGGTTATTTAGTTGCCACCCAAACTTTTGGGGCGGCAACTTAATCCACTGTTTACCCGCTATAACATCATCGCTAATGTACGCCACCCGCTTAACCCCTTCTGTTTCAACGCATACGAGTTCTTCCATTACCAAAGCTCGCAACAAAAAAAAACAAGGAACATATGAAAAAAGGCGAAAGGTGTGCCCGCTTAGCTTAAAAGGCGGCAGAACCGAGGCGAAACAAATTCACCGCCCGACCCAACCCTGCACAAATTCAAAAAACGGAACCGTTTGTACGGGAGGGGTTCTCCCGAAAACTGGAAGCAATCTCTAACTGGTGGGATACATCGGTAAGCTAAAACTCACCTACATCTTCATGGGGCCAATCCCTCGGTTTGCGATGCTGGCGACTGCGGACGAACGTCACCGTCATCATCGTCGGCGTAACGCGAACGACACGTTTTCGCATTAATTACATTAGAAGATGAATGTCGTGATTAGATTTTCGTTTATATTTCTATGAAGTTTTTTTTTTTCTCTGTGGCGCTGAAGCAGAATTCGGTAGGCCTTATTCAGTGGGTGCTACTATTTGATCGAAGCAAACTGAATGCTTTCTCGTGAGCTCGTGAGTGTACTTTTTACTCATGTGAAACGCCATAAACGAAGGCATGACAGACCCGCGCCTTCAGGAGTTTGGAGGCTTATTTTTGTTTCTATTGAATTATTGGAGGAAAAAATCCTGATCCAATAGAGGATATAAAAAATGAGGTTTTAAAACGCAAAACTCCACAGCCTTATGCTGACGAATAGTGGGAAGAAAATCCAAATAGTAACAGAGTCACCAAGGTATCAAGAAATCTGGTCCGGTCCTAACCGATTTAGCCGGATTTATTCAGGCGTAACCGCATGGTGCATGCATTCACTCGCTCGTATGCAAACGTGTACGATCGTTTAGGCGTAGCAGTTTTTGCCTCTTTTGAATATCTCTTCCGGGCCTACCATCGTCGGCGATGGATGCAGTTGCTTATTAGCAGCATTCGGGGTTAAACGGTTCATGACAGGGGGCCAAACCCGAAAGGGGCAACCTGTCAGCTTAAAGGAAGATGAATTAGTGTAAGGCGCCGTGTAGCAAAACATTGAAAAGTTTTTGCAAGCCGGTTTTTTTAAATCAATTTAGTAAACTCTTGACATGAACGGAAAGATTTATTCTATTTAAGAAGTTGACGAGAACATCAAAATGAACTTTTGACACATCTCTTCATTCATTATCACTATCCCAGAAATGTTGCTTAATGTGTTTCGCGTAAGAACGAACCGATAAAAAAATGCTTCTTTACCATCAAGGGCACCGAACACACCGAAGTGGCTATTATTTTGCTTCATCAGCGTCAGTGCGTATGGAAGTCGATTTTTTTTGTGTCTGTGGTTATCATACACTCCCCCAAAAACTCATTACCAACGCCGTACTAGTTGCCCCTAGAGGTGATGGCTGTGGCGTCTCCTCCCACTATGCCCAGATCTCTCATACTTCGTCTTTTTCCCTTTTCCGAAAATATCCGTTGCCCTCCTAAGTGACCATTAAAAATGACCTTTGCGGTAGCCAGCCTGCCATCAAGCATCGACGTGACGGTGGAGGGTTGCATCGTACGCACGATAATGGGCGGAATTTCAATAAAAAAAAAATCTTAACTTACTATGTTTAAAATGCGCAGGAATTCTTTGGACTATTCCTAGTGGAGAGCTTTGAGAGGTGAGCTTTGGGAAGGAATGTAAAATCTGATCATATATCTTCATTTCAATATCCTGCGGAAATAGGGAATATATCAATGAATAATGCATAGTAAATAGAAATACTGCAATGAGTTATTAAAGATTGTATTTGTAAATTGTTGAAACTTTGAAAAAATTGAGTTTTTAAAACTTCGATCACAGCAACGCCTACATAAAACATAACAATGAAGGATAGTTTCATTAACGTAATTAAAATATAGTTCAAATAATTGATAAATTTATTTTCAATGCAAAAATGATTTTTTTTACTAGTTTCACCTATTGCTAGCGATATCTTCGTACACATGTTTTATTTAATTTATTACTTCTAATGAGATTATTCGTCCTTTGTTATAATATTGCAGAATAACATAAAAAAATAATTCATACACACCATTGACAGCCTCTTATCACATGACCCAGAACCGAGAGGCACCGTTAGCTTGCTGATATTAATTTGCCATCCTTGTCAGATCGCTGCACACAGAAGCTACAGCTAAGCACATGAATCTTTGGAACACAGAAAAAAACAACTTCGCACACTTTTTTTCATTGCGATTTTTCTTCATCTTTACGCTCGGGTTGCACTTTTCCGTTCGCTTAACTCGTCATTCATCAGATTTAGTTATTCTCAAAATATGTATATTGCCTTTGCATCGGCATCGAAAGCACGATGGCATGAATATTCATAACCGTTGACTTTATCACCCCATGAGGTGCTTCCCTCACTGACCCCAAGGGTAGCATCGTTGCTGATGCTGCTACGGTAGTAGTAACAGCAGCAGTCGTTTACAATTTTGCTCCAATCGATCCAGTGCCAGCGTTGTCTACACAGCAACTGGTGGGTTTTGTCATTCGGAGAGATATTTCTGAGGATGTGCCGAGGCTTTTTTTTGCTTGGTTTTGCAAAATTGAGAAGATCCATCGATTTTATTGCTCGTGCTTTTCACATCCAAAATGGGGGGAATAGTTTTTTGTAGTATTTGCTTCCATGTGTGAGGGTTTTTTTTCCTGCTTTCGGCGAACATTTATCAAGCCGATCATGGTTGGATGGGTTTGACTTTTTTCAATCGCGCGTTCGGCTGTCGCAGAAACGAACCAACCTGCCCCTGATGGGATTTATGGGGTATTAGGATGGGACTAATTGTGGTAAAATATTTGGCAGGAACAATAGGAGATTTATGTCCTTATCGATAGAAATAATTCGTCTGTTAACAACCGCCAATAAACTGATAGCTTTTGTACGATAAAAAACTGTGGAATAATTGCTTTCGCAAAACTAATCAAGACATTTTGATTGTAATTATCAGGTGGTGAATATTATGTGCAAGTTTTAACACAAAGTTTTTATGATTTACATTTTAACGTTTTCTAGGTTATTTTCATGGAGAAATTGAGGACTCATCACTAATAAAGTGTAGGCATTGCATATTATTAATCGATATAAAATATCTGTGGCAGAAAAATATGGAAAAATGCATAGCATAATACTACAATACTTAATGATGCCTCACATCTATTCGTCTATCAGTTTTTTCTCAAACAGTTTGAATATTGTCATAAAATTCACTCTCAGTCATTTATTGTCGTGTAGATGCAGCTTCTACCACAAGGGATGCAATTTAATACCCTTCCGCACCGCAGCGAAGAAGCAACCAGATATTGATCAAGATCGTAAAAAATTACAGCCCTGTTTTCGCTGGCTCCCGAGTTGTCCGGGGCCATCCGCAAAAGTATTGGTGGCGATCGGTGTTTGGAAGGGTAGTGGTCCATGGTGGTGTTTAATTTTTGTATGTGACAAGATGATGCGTGTAACATGATTTTTTTGTGGCGCATCGTAACCCAACGCACAAAGCGTAGGCTAAATGTGCCATCTTCAATACCTGGTCACCAGAAAACTCATTACTCTTACGTAGTCCAAAAAAGGTTTGCGGGGAGTTGCATACTGTGTCGCGTACACCCATCCGATCGCACCGGGAAGCGCCTTTCCGATCGATTCAGCGCCAGCAAGATCAACCATATCCCAAAGAAAGATGGAACGAAGGGTGATTGCAAATAGACTCCCATCATAAGGGTAACTTTTTCCCAAGAAATAGCAGACGAACCGGTGGAAGCAGCGGAAAAGAAACGGGCAAAACGAAACGGAAAGCTTAACTCGTTTTTAATAAGCTAAAGATTTATGTAACCTAATGTAATTTTTGGATCGCTTCTCGGGGCCTGCTTCTTGGTGTGTCTGTATGGGATGGATTCGAGAATGGGTCGTGCTGCCGCCCAGCCAGAGACGCGCCAGCTATTGATTGATTAACGACACACGGTGCACGGGCGGACGGGGGGTTTGGCTGGTGGGCTTTGGGAACGAAACGGCCACATAAACGACACGAAAGATCGCGGGGCGTGGGATCGCACAAGTTCGCGCCATAGATCGCTGATGGTGCTGACGAGGGTTCACGACACGATCCTAACAGACAGCGCGACCTTATGCCGTGAAGGCGTGTTGTGCCGTGTAACGTTTTTTTTTTTTTTGGGAACGGCTGGGCTGGGCTGGGATTTGAGTGTTTTGGGGCGCTGGCGCTCATCGCCAGCATCATCACGAAGATGATCTTCTTCCCATCCCGGCTGACACGATTTTAGGTTCCATTCCCGGTGTCCCTCGACTGAACCGATCGTAGCAGACTGCATGAAAACTGATCTACCGGCAGAGCAGAGAGCGGAAAAAAAATCCATAAGGGTGGGAAATGGCAGATCGTTGCTGGGCTGTGTTGCTTCTACTTCAAGCCTCACCGAATGTTGTGACTCACGTCTCTCTCGCTGCGGCGCGTGTGCTAAACGAGCGATCCGTATCTTAACGAACCAACAAAACGTCACCTTTTGCTTGGCAAACGCAGCACCAAGGATTCCCGCCACATCCTGCCCGAGTGACATTTGATAGGTGAGATGAACTCGACCGAAGCAGTTCGGCGAGCTGCGAACGCTAAAGCATTTCGGGCACATACAAAACGGCTCAATTAACCTTCCGTGCATCGATTCGCTAAATGGTTTGCGTAGATTTGATCACGACGCACGGTAATCAGATATGCAATATTTTGTTTTCGGTCGATTTTTATTTTCGAACGAATTCGATAACCGTCTTTTGACTGATATTGAATAAAAATCATGTTCCATGTTTTTATTTTTTTGAAGAAAATTAACTTAGACAAAAGAATGTTGAAAGCAATAATGGTATTTTTTTTTAATCTAAGCACATCTTAAAACTGAAAAGAATTAAACCGAAAAGAAACGCTGCGATAGCCTCCAAAAAGTAATGGCATCTATGACCTTGAGTTCTCGGGGAGATATTTTTTATGTACCACACATGAAATTATAGCAATTAGACAAAGTCTTTCCCATTTACTCCGAATAATGAGCTCGCAAAAAGAGATCGTAAATGTAACGTGATGAAGGCAAAATAGAAAAAAAAAATCTCAACAATTACCATGTAGGTGTTGATTGCGTTTAGCTGTTTTCACCTCTTTCCGCTGTGGCGTCTAGAAGCTAGCAAGACTTTGCGATTTGTTTTAACATAGGTCGTGAGATAAGGAACCTTAACAAGAACTATAAAAGCTCCGATGAAGTGATAATTAACTAGATTAAAGTTACAGATGCTGATAGCGCATACTGTAAATGGTAAATTTATTATTGGACATTCATAAAATAGCGTTTTGCTGTTTGTTACAGTAGTTTAATTTTGTGTGAGGAAACGAACTATACCTTCGTACCGGAAGAAGCTATAACTTCTGCTGAGCAAAGCATAACTATTAACAGGAAAGCTAAACTAGATCAAATATTAATAAATAAATGTTTAATTATTCAAACAATTTAATTTGTTATTTTCGGACACTATAAATGTTAATTTTACTTTTTTGAGTTTTTGGTGTGCCAGAATGAATTATTGATATATTTTGTATCCAATCGGCGATTAATCGAAACTTTACGAAAACAAATATCTCGTTTTGCTGCAAGCTTGCTGCCAAAACCAACGGAAGTTATGGTTCGCTGGTGAAACATTATGCTTACATAGTACATAGGATTCGAACATCAACCAAGCGCAACTACACGTTCCATAGCGATGAAGAACCGCGCCCAAGCGCGAAAGTAAAAGTCCTACGATCTTCTTGCGGCCGTGCTATGATCGAACCGTGATTCAAAGTGTTAGACGCTTGGTAGAACACACCCCACAGTTTTTGTTATAGCTCTTACATCCAACGCGTTTACGTGGATATACGTTCTGCGCCTCACGCTACGTTCAACACGTTTGTCCCTACGCGTGGTCGGTCTGAATAATTCATTAGAGTAAGTCATTAAATTTAAATCCTCTGCTCAGAACGGCTTGTGCGGAAGGCATGGTAACAAAAAAAAAACGCGCGAGGACCGTAATGCAAGTAAAAAGCCATTACGACACTTTAAGCGTCGCAACAAGCTTCAACGTGTGGTGTATCTTAAACGTGAAATAGAAGAAACAGGGAATCGCTATATGAGACGGTTTAATTTGCTCTGCTTCTTAAGTACTGGCCAAAGGGCCATGGTCGCAGGAGAGACACTTTTTTCAAACGATTCTTTGGACGAAACTACCGTCTCAAGAACGGACCGTTGTCACACCTGCACATATGAGGCCGTGCACCTGAAAAGCGATCTCAGCCTTTTTTCTCCTTTCATCTCAACACTTCACCATTTGATGACCCACTGAGACAAGGGGCAAGATGGTAATAATTTTATCATTTAACGACAAGCGGAAAATGCGAAGAACCTTAACGCACGATAAGTGCGGAGTGTGTGTGTCACACTGGCCGCACATACTTCACACGGGTGTTCGCCTGACCGCACACGCATTGCAGCGCTCAAGATAAAAAAAGGAACAGGTGACAATGAAAGGAAGCGAAGCAGAGACGGAAACAGAGAGAGAGAAGAAAAAAAGCTCCACCGAATGGCATCTCGAAACGACTTTGCTAACACTTTTATGACAGCTGATGACAGGTATTATGACAGGTTCATCATAAAGATATCAATAATAATTATACGTAGCCGTTAAACCGTCCCACGATAGGTACGTTTCGATGAGATACGAATGAGAGTGTATAGAAGGTGTGTTGAAGAAAAGAACCACCCTGCTAGTATACGCTCCAAAGCACTCATTTGCTCACCCTGCGAGTGCAAGTTAGTTGGAAATCAATAATCCGCCAGAGGGCGCATTTGGTGCTGGTTAGGTATCGGTTTGCCCAAATGGTAGGTTGTCACTGTTTATCGACACCTTATACGGTACGCTTTCCAATTATCGAAAAGTACTCTTCTAAATTCCAACATGCGCCTGAGTTGTGCACGCATTCCATTAATTCGCTGTTATCTATCTGTTGACTTTTCTCACCACTATCACGCGCGAACGTTGTGTTTCTATTAAACGTGATCGTGCGCCGCAAGAGAATGATTTCGTGCGTGCTAAACTTTCATCTTTGATAACGCTAGCTGTACACTGGACAGCTCTGTCCGCCTAGGTCCCTATGAAACGTGGCTCGAGACAAAGTCCACTACGAGCAGTGAGTCGCACGGCACGATATCAAATGTCCCGTGCACCACCTGCGGTGCGCCATATTAACAACCGATTAAGTTATAGCCAATTTAGAGCAATATTGCCGGCAAACCGGTGGAGACAAGTGCCCCCGGATAGGTCGGTTCGCTAGCCCGCAAGGTGGGCACGCTTGGGGATGCTTTGTCGGTGGCGTAGGTAGGATGAAAAAGAAGCCGCCCGAACCGTTGGAATCCCAAAAACGGACAAACGGAGACAGTTGGATGATAAGTGATCGGATTGGTGCTACCAGCAATTTGCCGTCAAACGTCGATTCTGAACGATCCTAACCTCATTCGACGTTCACCCCGGTCCAAACGCCCGAAAACGTCCACTATACGGACCTCTATTGCTAGAGGTAGGTCTATCGAAGCAATCGGCAATCGGGAGCCAATCTTCGAAAGCAATCGGCGCACTAGCCGACTACTATTGCTCCTTCGTTACCGGGCACTTGAATCATGTAGGCTAAACGTAGCGAACTGCCCAAGAATGCCCACTTTTGACATAAAGTGGTTACGCCTTTTCGAATGCGAGTTCGCGATCGATTTTAATCGTGCCCGGGAAAGTGTAGGAATTAAAAACACACTTCTGATTAATGTAATTTGATTTTATTTAATTAATAATAGTTTCATCGAGCTATCATCTCTCTATCGGGCTTTCTATTGCACCCTTTTTTACCGTCCTCTCCATGTCCGTCATTGGCACTCACGCCGCTCGTACCTTTCTGCAGACCAGATCCGTTATCTTTGTGATTGTTGGAGTGTCTTTCGTAAGGTCTCCGCACCAACAAGGGATACTGTTCGCGAAGCTCGTGTTCTTCACGCGAGAAGGAATTGAAAACTTGAGCATAAAAAAAAAGTTCAAAAACCACAACTTGCTGCTGGGGTAGCGTGTGCGGATACTTACAAGAAGTGCGCGACCATCCGATCGGGAAGGCGATATCTGTATGTGGTGCGCGTTTGCTCCCTTCGTGGTCAGGTTTAGCTTTTCCTCTTTCCATAATGTAATGGGTGAGTTTCATGAGTGTGTGTGTGTGTGTGTGTGATTTCTGTCTATTTTTCTTTACCCGCATTTTGATTCTCGTTTGGTACGGACCGGCTTTGTGGCGTTATTAAATCCCATAAGTGATTGATTTGGCTTTTATGGTTTCGCCGCCCGCCGCTGTTACCTACGCAGGCTTGCAAGATGGCGAGATCGCACCAGCTTCGTTGGGCTCTGCGATGGTGGTGCTGCTGCTGATGATGATGATGATAGTGATGACGGTGGCCAAAGCATATTTCTTTCCCCGAATTGGCTAAACTAGCCGGCAGGGCTACATGTGCTCGACATATGCTCCACGTTTGTTGGCCACTTGCGCTTTGGGCGTACCAGGATGATTTGTATACGAAGGAATTCTGCGGTTACACTATGTGGTGGCGTTTAAGTGGCACTTTGGCTTTGTGTGCGATTTTGTATGCCTGCAATGGATGGTCGTGTAAATGGAGATCCGTGATGCAATCGCCAGTAATTAATAATTAATTTGAATTAAAAATTCCAACGGTTAATTAGATAAGACACTTGTCTTAAAAGGGACAGTGCGGTACAATTTAGGAAATTGTCGTTTATGTTAGTTTTATTTGCCGCCTCACAAAATAATGTGTTAGCAACATTAGTTTGGAATTTTTGAATTCTAGTTGTAACTATTTTTTAATAAGAATTAGATTTTGGTTTTTATTCAGTGTATAAGCCAATATTTTATTTCTTTAAAGGATTTAAATTATGTAACTTTTGTAAACATATTTTAAGTTGTCCAAACCTATGATTCAAAACATTCTTATGAGTCGGTTTTGTTAGTTTCTTTGCAGAAATCGAAATATATAATATTTCAAATAATTAAAATCGGGTTGAGCAAGAACTGAAGGAGGGATACATTGCTTAGAGCGCAGTGAATGTAGTTGCATTTTCTCACCTTTCCAGTTGCATTAACCATTACCGGTTGCCCTTTGACGTACTGCATAATGTGACCATTCCAAAAGTCGCACCACCATTACCGCAAGAAAGCCCAAACGCTGTAAAACGAAAGTGAGAGGAAAACTGGAGCAAAGCCTTTTTATAATTTTGTCTGGTCAACCGGCTCAACCAGCGCGCCGGGTGTAACGTTTCATGTTTTCCATATCGTTTTTTTTTTTCTTTTAGCTTGCATTTGGGTTCCAATGTGACTTTTGTCCAATCCCTTCAAGCACGTGCTGGGTGAGTCATTAGCGAACGGGACGGAAACTAGCTTCCCACAGGCGGACGGCGCTTGTTTCCGCGGGCAGTGTCGGGAATCGCGGTAGCATCGAGCAAATTCTCCTGGCACGAATCAACCACCGAATGGAGTGGCTTAAGAAAACATTAAGATGCTAAGCCACGATTCCCGGTCGGGTGGAGGTGTACAGATCGCTGTAGCAAAAGTCGCTCAGAAACCACAATCTGGCCCATCCGTCCTCGGGGAACTACCGAACTGTTTCGTTCCGTGATCCTGCCCGATGCACAATGGTCGTGCATTTTACGTACGTTTGCTGTGTATTTATTTTTCTTATTTTCTTTTGCTCACTTGAGCCCTTCATTTGATCGCCATCTCCTGCCCGGTGGAGGTGGTCTTTTGAATACGCTCACACCACCGTCCCAATTGTTCATAAATGCAACTCATGAATTATTATGCTTGTGCGGAATCAACCCGGCCCCGGGACGGGGCCCTGGTACGATGGGGAATTAAATCTTAACATCATGATTTTGCTCCGTGTTTGCTGTGGTCCCGTTCCGGGCGACGCGTGATACACATATTTTGCAAATGACCAACAAAACAGCGACAAACAGCTAACAATAAAAAGGGAAATGAAAACCAAATCCTTGGATAAAGTGTCTGAAAATGATACGCTTTATAATTCTTTGTCACAAAAGGAAAGACAACGCGAAAAAAAAGAATAGCCATCATTTTTGTGTGATGTTGATGCAATATTATGCAAATGTGGACAGTAATGTTAATGATTTTTCTTCAGTTTTTTTTATTTATCTTCATTTCTAAATTTGTTCAAAAGCTTAAAGGTGTTATGTGGACTTGTTTAATTTCTTCAATGCAATAATTAATTCATTTATCAAAAATCGCATTCTTTGGAGTACAAATAATAAAAATAAAGAATATTAAAGCATATTCGTAATAATCTTGTAGCGCAATTCATTAACTTATAAAGCCTTGCAAAAAAGAGAAAGGGCACAGTTTATCTCCAAATTGTTAAAACTTTCCCGTTCTTGTTCCCTTTCATTCTGCTACAGTGCTTGCTAACCGTAATAAACATACGCTGGTCTAAATATAGTTTTGCCATTTATTTATTCTTTTTATTGTTTTCGATCCTGAGTTTTGCTTATCGCCACTTCACGGACGTTTGGCCATACTGCTAGGGTTCCCAAAAGTGAAACAACGGAAAAACCACACCGACTCATCCCTTTCGAATGTAGTTCGATATAACGGTCTATACATATAATCATGTTCCATGGTCGTGTAAAAGGGCTTTCGGCCGATACGCAAAGTTACACCGTTTCCTACCACAACACGATTGATGGAAAGTAATCCTGTCTCGGGAGGGTGTGTATGGGCGTTATAAAATGTTTCGGTAAAAAACAAAACAAATTCATCCAATAAATGTCACGGAATGGGTAAAGAAAGCGTTGTGACTGTTTATTCACGAGACTTTTACTCACAATAAGTAGTCGTCCATTAAAATTACGTAACAGCTTCCATATGCCTTTTGTTTAATAAACGCGTATTTACCACAAGGAAAGTATTTTTACGTTCATATATTTATAACGCATTAAAGAAAGATCAAAAAGCTGAATCTAAAAGCATTAGGTAGAACATTACTTTTCGGTAGTAAAACATCCTTCTACATTTTTAAGACTTGAATTTGACAAATTCCGAGAAATTGTATTATTTTCACCAAATTTACTAACCAAGAACAAGAACCAAATGTTCTAAATATCAAACAGCTGATGTTGGGACACAAATCCAATGTCCCAAATAGGAAGTAAAGCACCCATCCTCTCTCATGCCGTGCAGATTAGATTTCGATTTGTTTGCATAATGCTTTGGGCATTATGGCGCATGTCGTTCGGCAGCTTGTTTGCATGGATCAGGCGCCATTCATGACCCTGTTTTTTTGCAATTTGTGGCGCCCCATTCATCAGCCTTTGGTGAACCTCGGTAGACGTAGCTGTCAACCAACGCCTCCACCCGCTACGGAGAAGCACAATTAGAATCGAACATAAATAAAAGATTTATGCTCAGTGGAACCGAGATGATTGTCAAACTGGCCAATGGATGATATTCTACTCGTTCCGTATTTGACTCGTTAGGAAGGGAAATGATTGAGCAACAAATAAATAAATATGAGAGCAAAAACATGCGCTTCACTATTTCGCACCTCATATAGAATGAGAATGTGCTGAAATGAATGATTCAACGAGTTCTTGGTTCTAGTGCTTAATGCCTAGCGAGACACCGCACTAGAGGCGTTCTTTAACACTCTGGCACTGTCCACCCTCGACGCTTCAATCAGACCCTACAGGTTTCCCCCTTCAAACGGTTGCGATCTCGAAAGCGATCTCTGCAACCTCTTTCCATCGATCAAATATTGTCTCGACTGAGCGCTGTGGCAGGGCCGCTCCTGCAGTCGGTTGAGCGCGCGCGCGCCCGCTTTTGGTCAGTCGGAGACGCGAAAGGTTAATCGCGTATTGCACGCGATCTTATCGTCGATGTCGTCGTTCTTGTCGGGTGTTGCCGGCGGGTAACCAGCCGGGTGAGCGCACGCTGCGTACTGTCAACCTGAACACTCTCGATGACGGTTCTGATCTAGTTTTGTCGCGGTGCGCCAGCTTGTGGGCCCGCGTGCCAACCCGACATGGCCGCTGGTTCCTGCCCGCCTGATGACCGGTTTCGCAAGGTTGTCCTGCTGTTTCCACACTTTGCCGTCCGCATGATGGTGCGGGTATGCAGATTTGCTAGAATTTAGATATTAAATTCATAATAACAAATCCATAAAATTTAATGAGATGTAGTTTCGCCGCATTTATCTGATAGAACATACGCGAACAGTCACTTCCTGATGCATTCATAATATTGAGGAGTAACGTTTTGCACTGATGTGATCATTTGGTTACAGTAGGGAATAGGTGGCAATAGTGGCATGTCTATTATGGATTATATATCAATATCATTTATCTTCAATGTGAAACAACCAAAATATGTATTTTGTTATTTTAATGAGAAAACTTAAACTTTCAGCTGTCCTCTGGCAACAAAGTTCCGATAGAGGGCGCCAAGGATGGGACAGAGTCTGTAGTCGACTTATCGATTAAGATTATAAGCAGAACGAAATGAACTGCTACGCAATTGTCGTCGTCATCACTACACAAGTCGATAAAGTTTCAGAATTATTGCTAGTTTTGCAATTTTAGAGAATTAACTAAATTATAACTTACGAGTTTCTTCTGAATCTTAAGATAGCACCATCCAGCACAGCGATTGCTAAGGCAGTGCTCTCAAAAGGGACGCATTCTGGCTTATGGTAGGCGACAGCAATAGCAATGAGATGACGGCTTCCCTGGCGCCATTGACAGCTCTGATTTGAGTGTCAGACGTACTATTCTACACCAAGGCGAAGGGCTTGCAAGGTTTTTCGAGACCTCAATTATGAGTGGGACGAGCACTTGGAACAGTAGATGGTTAGATACAGCGGAAGGTAGATCTTCAACCTAATAACCTAAGCTTCACTGTGTGCAATTCTCGAATGGGTCGGTCTGCAAACGAAAGGGTGTGTTTTCGGTGAATTCGACGGAGGGTGCAGCCACCGAATGGAACACTGTATGAGTGCGACCGTTCATTTGTTAGCGTATTGTAACCAAACACGCCTTAAGAACAACTCGCAATAGCTTCACTTCTAACCCAGCTGGAGGTGATGCAGTTACTAAGACCTAGACCAAAGCCATCCCTTTGATTGATCGTCGTTTTTCTCCCATTAGCGATGAATATCAATTGACCGAAGAATCGGGAAATGGTTAGAAGCATGATTTATGGTCCGTCCGTTACTTGTGCACGGGTCGCGGCTTTACGTTTCATTATTTTTGTTTTTTGTTTCTGCTGCTCCCATGGCGATCGTTATGGCGAACGGTGCGCGTTTAGGTGGAACACAACATAAATAATGTTGGGCGTGTTGTCAAGATTAGTTTCAAATAAGCTCGAGAACATACTTTACATCCGTTTGTGCATGGGTCGGCATTGATTTGTGCACGCGGTACTTGAAGAAGTAGTAAAGGCGTTTGAATAAATGTTTTTGACAGTTGAATTCTCACATATTAACCATAACCGTCCAATTCTCGTTTGCTTAATGGAGTCTCCTTAAAATGTGATTGTATCAACCACAACAGTTATGACAGGAATGGTCTAGTATTCCTCACTGCCCGAAACATATTCAAAGAATTATAAGAGTTATTTAGTTAGCATGATGTAATAATACTACTTTTATATTAATACGATCGATATTAAATACCTGCGAGCATTGAAATTACTATAGAATTTAATTACAACACCTAAACCGTGTTCTCTGGAGCGAAACTCTAAAAGATATTTATTAGTGTGTCTCCATTAAAGCTTTGCATGTTAACTTTTAACTTAAATCATTCAAAGCACGTGGTCTCCCTGATGTTTTGTTTTACCCGTCGTGATTACTCGCCTCCAATCTCGATCACTTTCAGTTTGCGCTACAATGTTGCACGATTAAAATACGGCCGCCTGTCTCTAGAACGGTGTTTAATGGTGATATGTGCCGGGATTAAATAATAAATTTTCCAAACGTGCATTAGGAAAGCGGGTGGGGAAAAAACCAACAAGAATTAACGTCGCTGCCAAATCCAGTAGCATGCAGGCAGCACTGGTTCAAGCTCGGTTGCCTGGTTGAGCATCGAAATTGATTGTTATGACCAGTATTTGACATTGCACGGGATCTACTTAAGACTCACCTGTAGCACACATACAACCTCCGGGTAAGTTGAACTAGTATGAAGTCCCACATCAGCTGTAAATGCGCACTGATCCGACGCAGAAGTAAAAGTGGTTGAGTCGTTTGTTTAAAGTGTGATTTTTCTAGGGGTGCCCCAGCGAAAAGAGGCATTACAGAACGGTTACCCTTCGCTCCCTGTTTCAGCTGTCGAAGTCCGTGTTCTTGGCGCCTTTCTAGTGCTCCTTTGCAGGCGTGCTACATGACCGTGAACTTCCCAGCCTGTTGCTGCCGGTATGGCTATTCTCGGTTAAAACTGGAGCAATTCCCAACCAGCTCTGTGCTACATGCTATGCAAATTGAAGTCGAAAAAACCTTCACCAGGGTTGAGCGCAGACGGGGCCGCACTGCATCAAATGGGCTGCACTTATCACTCCACTCCAGTCGCGGTCCGGTACGAAGTCTCAAGTGTGCTTTAGAAGCCATTTGTGACTGGGTTGGGGAAACTGTTTTTTTTTATTTTTAGTTTTGTTTTATTCATTGTACACCTCCAAAGTAACCGCTGGCGATCGCCATCAGTCCAACCCTGCGGAGTCGGCGTTCCAGAGAGAGAAAGAGAGAGAGGAAGAAAAAAAACGTGCGCACTTTGAAGTCAATTACTCTCAGCTGTCAATACCGATGGCCGAGGTCGTTGCCGAGCGCGGAAGCTGACCAAGAACCACCCCCATCCCCATCCCTCTTTCACTGACTGGCGTGCAAGAGACGAGAGTGCCCTCTTAAGGTATACCAGGGCGCGGTTCAACACCGAGGTCTTGCTTTGCTAACCTATCCGGACCTGTGTGGATGTGTACCGTCCACAGGTGAGCGATTCCGGATCAGATGCAAACGGTCAGCGTGATTAGAACAGCAAGAAGGAAGGTGCAGACAAAAACCGAACGACAACAACGAAAAGGTTGGCTCACACGCCCTACTTTAGGGCTTATGCGGTTTCAATCGGCTCGGCGTGGCCATTGCCACCGGATTGGGAGTTTTCGTACGCGGAAGGCAAACACATTTACCCGTACAAGCCACACGGCCCTCAAGACCTTCGCACCGGCCAGGTTATCGAACGATCGATCTATCGTGTGCTAATGGTGAGGTAGAAAAATAAAGGAAACAAAAAAAAACACCCCCCGAAGTACTTACCCAATCTCGTGCAACCATTAGCACCTAGTGTCGGGCCGGGTCGTGTAATTTACGTCCGAGATAACACATATCCGGGAATCTTGGCAGGCCAACGGTGGTCGGCGTGGTAATAATCTTAAATGGTCATATTTTGAATCTTAATCGACAAAAACACACTTCAGCTAGCGGGTACGACTTGCCTGATTGGCGATTCACGCCAGCAACCGTTTCCCTTTGCGGCGTGGAGCCACAAAAGGCTTTCGTTTCTTTACTTGCTTCTGGTTTAAAGTGGAGTACTGAAATGGTAAGAAAATTGTTTTAATATCTAACAAAAAAAAAATAAGTATGAAAATTTTAATACAATATAAGTCAAATAAAAACAAACAGTAAAAGTGAAAAGCAACACACAGCTTCAAGTACAATAATTCTGAAGTTTTTTTTATAAATTCAGCCAAAAGTCATATTTATACAACAACAAAAAATGGTCATAAAGATACGAATTATAAGATAAACCAACAACTTTCCCATTATTTAATCGATTGACTTTATGCACACATGTTCATCATCTAAACTTCTTTCAACATCCGGCCTAGGGTCATTTCGTACGCCCAGGTGTGATTTGCCAAACGCTTTACGCTTCATTATGGTGTATTTAAAAATTCAATCGAACAGTTTGGTCATCGATCATCATCATCGCAGCTGTAGCAAATGGTTGCGCAAAAAAATAACCTCACCACACTAGCCTTTCCAGCGTAAAAATGATTCGATCGATCTTCCGTCAAGTGCAGGTCCGAATCAATTTTCGGTTTCGGTTGCCGACAATGGTTATCCCATTTTCCCGTTGCGAGGGAACCCCATCACTAGTGTAGCCTTTTCAAGAAAGACTTTTTCTTTCGTTTAGCCACGCATGTCTCACTCTCGCAGCGAAATATCGAAACATGCGAATAAACATGGAGAGGGAATGGATGGCTGGTGAGTTAATTAGTTTTGGCACGCAAATTTAGTGTTCCATTGACGCGACTAAAGACGCACGGTGTTGTTGCTGTTGTTACTCCGGATGGATGCTATTTAGTTTTTATTTTTCTACTCGTACAACCGTTACAGAGAGTTACACACGCGGGCGCCTTGTCTGTGACCACTTGCTACTGTGGGAATTTTCCTCCACTCGAGCCTTTTCGGTGATGGATTCGATCAGACATCAGACCAAGGGTTACACTCAAACACACTTCGAATACCAAAACAAAACCGAACCGAACGGGTAAGGGACTGAGAGTGAAGGGAAAAAACCCGTGAAGGAAACATTTGGACGTCATGCTAATGACCATTTTGTACTCGGCCTCAGCTAGTGCACACGTTCCTCGCTTGTATCGCGTTGTAGTCTTTTCCCAAAATAATAAAAGCGAAGAAGAAAAAACACTAACCAAAACAGCTTGAGTGGTTCGTGTGTGTTCCGCTCGATCGAGTAACGCCCCGGGAACACTGGCTCGGTACTGGCGCGAATACGATCGATTCGGTAAAGCCTGTAAATAAGATGTAATCGCATTTTAGGCTGTGGCGAATCCATTCATTCGCTTTATTTGCTGGATCGAAAACCCATCCATCCACAAAAACCGGGATTGGGATTGCAGTCGTCAGGTGACCAATGGGCGATGTTCGTGAAACTTAAACTTTATGAGCTTGTTTGCTTGATTTACCGTGGTTTGACATGATTGTTTTTGGCATATGGCAGTTTCTTGCTTGTATCTATGGGGAAATGAGGAAATGTGGGAGCTTAGGAAGGAAAAAGATGGGTAAGCTGGAACGATCTATTAGCCACTCGGGAAGAGGGTTTATTTAGACTGGGATTAAGTAACAAAAAATCTTACAAAATTAGTTACAATAACATTAATTTAATGTATGTCTGCAAAAGCTAATTCCATGAGTCAACATCTGTCTCGTAATACAAACTATTTCAATTGTCTTTCAAACATTAACATTCTTTGGACAGAGCTCTTCAATTATTATTAAACAATACTAGTCCTCTAGTCCTCTCGAACATCATTCGGTATGTGTTTTGAACTCGTATGAAAATATTTAATTGCTGTAGCCGATATGAAAATGATGAATGAAACCCTTTAGAGGCCTCAAGCAGAAAGAAATTTGAGGCACCACGTCCAAATCACAGTCACATGTGTCACATGGATGTCTAGAAGCTGGTGGTGGGTTTTGTCAACGTTTCCGGATCGTCGTAACGCTCCTCACTCTAAAACATTAGAAATATGTTGGTTGAAATTCCACTCTTGTTCTACGCCTTCCTTTGAGACTTTCTTCATCTTCTAAAACACCACTACCCCGAAAGGACTTGGGTCTACTTTATATGGCTTTCGTGATCCCGTATTTCCACTTAATAGTATATATAGTCCTGTGTTCGGGAGAATGCTCCGTATGGGATCTTGGACAAATCCTGTCGGCTAAGATTATCGTGGCTACCAACCATTGTTGATTGTCATGGGACAAATATCCGTGGTACGTGCCCTGTAACTGACGTCCACTAGTTTAAGTTTTACATGTCAATAAACATGGTTTTATAAAAAAGGCCTTTTCAATGCGTGTTTTATATTGGAATAGTGACACCTTTTCTTGTTAATTAAAATGACTTCTAATTGTCATGCCGACACACTTTTGTTCTTTACGATGCTATAAGCAATCATAAGGGAACTTTTCAATCTTTCAGAAATCATAAGGGAAGAACAATTAAGCAGATTTCCAGATAGCAACACTTTCCTTTTCCAGGGGATATTAGGTTCGACAACTGATATTACCACGAATCCTTAGTGGCAAACAATGAATAACTTAATATTTTGATGTTTTATTTATTTTTTTTTTGTGTTAACCTCTGTTAGACAAAAAGGATAAATTTACCCCAAGACACAATGAGATTGGTATCATCACCCATTTATGAATTTTACCCTTACAAACACATAAACATTAAAATTTATGTAAATAGTTGCATCATACCAAAAACTAATACAAAACATTCAATAATTAACATTCGTTGTGATTTACCAAACATAATGGTGAAACTAATTGTAAAATCTAAATTCATAAACAGAAACCCTTTAATTTGATTAAAAGTTTCATTCCGATAAGCAAGAAGTAAAAGCATTTAATGTACGTATCAATGTAAACAAATAGTTCGTACGATAAAATATTGCATTTTTTTATCCAAACCTCGAGCACAGCTGATCAACCTGATCATGTAAAACCGATCGAAGCGAGTAAGAAACATAAAAAATCGATCGCTTCACGATTTCAGCAGAAGGGGTTGTGCATTTAAATTGTAAATTGATTTGTACTCGTGCGCTTGTTCGCATCCTCCACCAACGCCCTCATCGTGTCATCGAAACATACCTGTTCCGTACAGACGCCAGATCGCACATCTCCGCTAGTGTTAAATGGCTAGATATCGAATGGCACGGAACTATGCCACATCGCAAAGTTGACCGGTTTTAATTAGCAGCCCCATTATTCGTAGTCGCGTTCGATTTATTTCATTTTCTCCATTCCTTCCTTCCACCACATGTCGAGCGTACCATCCCATGCGGTCGCGTTCACCATTCGTGGCGATAGAGAGGAACTAGTTTTGCAAATTTTGTTCAACTACCATTTCGACATGCCGCCAAACATGATAAGAAGCGCTGCGGCAGCTCTTGCCACGGTTCTTCAGACCGCCGTCTGAGGGTACAACGAGGGTGAATGCTGTTTGTCTAGCATGGCGCCATTTGCTACGAGCCGTGCCACGATGGGAAGCTCGTGAAAGAGGTTTACCCGAAAAAATAAATAAAATAACACGAAAAACGGATCGAGCGCGCTACAGAGGAGGGTCCACAGATTGGAGACTCTTAATTTATCACTTTAAAGCTGCCTTCTGCTGAGTCGTATGATGCTGCCGAAGCCGACGTTCGGGTTGATGTGTCCCTTCTCTTGGACTGGATGGATGCGCCCTGACCTTTCTTTCACTTTTTTTTGCACTCAATGATTTAAGGTAAACAGCTGTTTGGTTGGTGTGTTGAACCGATGTAATTTTTTTTATTGTTATTTATATCGATACAATCCTTTCGAATGAAGAGAAATATGTATTCCGATGCTGATCGTGGGATTTTATGCAAGATGTGAAGTTTCGGTAGGAAATAGTGCTATAAGGGGGTTAAAGCGTTGTTGGTTTTATCATTTTACGATATCAAACACAAATTACAGTGAAATGGATTGCTTTATAAAATATCATGCAATAGTAGAACAAATTATTAAAATATGGCATACACAAAAACGCATGCGAATATTAAGCGTTATTTGTTATGCGCATGAATTACTGTAATGTTTTAAATGAATTTAAAAGTGAGATTTTCTCTTTATTTTTACTAAATTTGAAAAACATATGTGACATTGGGAAAGAACAAACAACCAGCTACACGTTTAATAACTTTCGATAACCAGTGAATTTCGAAAAAACCTTCGCTCGGTTCTTATTTGTATGCAAAACAAGTAAAAAAAACACCCCACTCAATAATCATGCTGGCCCAAAACTACCCACCATTCGTTCGTTAATTAGTGGGGGAGTTAAATAATGAGGCGCTAATCGGGAATCGCATCAAAAGGCGAACGATATTTCATACCCCCAAATTTACATGACGATCGACTCCGTGTGCACGCTGGGTGGGCATCCACAAATGTGGCTCCCTTTCATTCGGACCCTTGCGAAACGCACCGTGTGGTCGCCGGTATGAATTGTACGCGGATTCTTGTTTCTTTCATCTTCTTTTGCTAATGTGACACTCGGACAATAAAGAGTGCCATATCTCGCGAAGTGCACCGGGATCCGAAGATGGGACGTCGGTCTAGTGAAAGTTCGGTCACTGTCCGACGCTCGAAAACGACGTGAACCGTAAATACGATGTTCATGCTGAAGAAGGCTTTCGCCAGACGGGCCAGAACGTTTACACATTCACCTTCGAACCATCCATTAGCTGCCTGGTGCTGGAGACCCGAAATTGAGCTAAACGATCACTAATAGGATTCAAGTGAATCGTTCCAAGTGAAAGGAGAAGATGCTCAAGTAACCTTTTAGGTAGGAAACAAAAATATTTTTTAAGTATTCGGGAATTAACGTCCAACATTTACTCAATATTTACTTAAGTTGTTCTTTAACGATTACAATCCTGGATATAGAGCGGACTTCTGGGCGTTTTTGTGAATTGCATGAATCGTGATGAGAAAAATTATGCAGTTATTAAACACGAGCATATTTGTAGTGTTTAGAAGGAAATAATTTTGAAATAAAAGCTTTAAATACTTTAAATTTTAATATAAACTTAAATATTTAGTCCCTCTATAATAATTATTGACCAAAACTTGTTTAGAAATAGAAATAATTTAGCCTCATTCGCGATCATTTAATATCTTTCAATGAATTTCCAGTCATTTATAGCGCCGAAAATTAATTACCACATTTCTTAAAAAAATGCCTGAAACAGTCCTTAAGGATTCCATCAAAATGGGGCAATTTAATTAAAAGAAAAAACGCTTGTTTCATCAGATACTCCAAGCAATGGGGACAAAGAGTCCTAAAAAATCCTTAGAAAATTATAGAAAATTTCTTTCTGCTAATGATACCTTCACTAATTTGTCGCAAACAAGATTTCATTTTATAATTCCAATTAAACCAATATTAACACACTTACGCTATACACTAACATGTTTTCTTGTGGTATTACAACATTTTGAAATGTTTATGACATCGTTTGAGTTTATTCAGACATCCTGCGTACGGAGCAACATTAATGATAAAGTTTGGTAATTAACATCTGCTCTAATTTTTCGCACAATAATTATGGTTATTACGATTTGTGAACAAAGCTACAATTTAAATAAGATTAAATAAATTCCAGATTGTTAACATATCATAACAAGCATCAGTGAAGAAAGTGTCAAAGGATTAATTGACCGGTGCGACTTCGCATGATTAATCGACTGCATAGTGACAAAATAATTATAACAATTGTGTTCAGCCAAACAAGCAATCCACTGCAAAGTGTCATTTGAATATTGATCGATTTCATTGGGCTCATAGTAGCTACAGCTAGTGGCACAATAGGTGTTGCTGTTGTTCGGGGGAAAAGTTACATATGATTCCATTATTATAAAAAAACATAGGTCGCATATCATCATGACAACATGTGGTAATTGGAAGTCTGGTCAACAACTTCATCGCTTCCAGCTGGGTTAGCGTTCATCAATCTTAAAACCCTGCCGCGTGACTCCACTACCTACTAGCAAATCGTTAGTCTAACGCTGGCAAATAATACTACTCGATTGTGTCCTCTCTAAAAACTACTGGCTCTGCACGTGCTGCTCGTTTGTGGCCAGATTTTCCCCCGGGGGCACCAGTAGCTTGCTATCCAATTATTCGACTAGGATGCTGATAATCGACCAACCGATTGAAGGACATTAAAACATGCCTTCTTACTATCGTGCCGAGGGCTCGCGGGTGCCTTCATCTAATTGAGATCGTAAATAGAAATCTCCGTGACGAGGAAGCAAATCAAACGAGACTAAGGATTCAAATCGGCATGCAAAACGCAGAACAACAGTTTGCCACGCCGTAGCTGAGCTCAACCAGGATCGAGACAGGGGGCTGCAAGTCGTCCAGCGGACAGCTTTTGATTGAGCATCGGGTTTCGATCGCAATAAATACGTTTAAGGCGGTATGTGGCTGTCCGTGCTGTCCGCAACCGAGAATGCACCGCGTGTCGCTGATTTTGATACCAGAGCGAAAAATAAAACGAACCCCCCGGTACGAGCGCATGCTAATAATCCTTCCCGTGTGCGATAATCGATTATCGAAAACGAATTGACAACTGCATTGATTGCTGCTGTGGTAAATCGGCCCCGGTGGGCCTTATATGGTTTGGGTCACAACTTTACACCCTTTCCGATTTTTCTCACTTTTTGTACTGAAGCTTCATCAAGCGTTGACGGTTGTGTTGATCGTTGTCGTGTGGATAAATTTGTGTATCGATTCACGTGTGTA
Source organism: Anopheles culicifacies (assembly GCA_000473375.1). NCBI lineage: Eukaryota > Metazoa > Arthropoda > Insecta > Diptera > Culicidae > Anopheles > Anopheles culicifacies. The sequence goes on along the minus strand of KI422608.1, from coordinate 29,835 downwards.
TCAATGCCACATTCGACCTTAACAGTGCTACAGTTGGAGCGAATGGCCAGAGGGTAAATTTCAATTATGAGCTCGCGATCTCCACTGCACTGCATGGGACGTCTTCTCGTGAGCGGAATCAACGGCATGTCCATCGATACAATCGTCAGCTCCACCTGCAACGAGATCTTCGTATCGTTGAGCAGGCAGGCAAGCCATGCGGTTTGGTAGGAAAAGGCGTTGAAAATCTCCCGTCGTGATTTCAGTGGTCGGGCTTGATCCGTAAGCTGATGAGTGATTAAACAGGGCAAGAAATCAGCCATGGAAGTATGAGTATTATTGATAGGTTATTAAAAGAACGAAAGATAGCGCAGCTTGCTTTTCATGAAACCGTACAAGTCGCATAATTTCAGTTATCGCTCACAAATAGTCAATTTCGACATTTTTGTTACATTTTAATACAGTCGAAACAAAAAATGTGTATTTACAATATAAAAAGATGTAAATACTTGTGTCAATTTATATCTTCTTCTTCTTGTCTTAACGACATGTTTGGTCATGCCAGACATATAATGACTAACTAGACTCATTCGAGCGGTTCGAATTTAGCCCAAATAATGGTGGCGCCGGAATTCACACGACTGCAAGAATGAAATAATATTCTACGTGTTGAAAATATAAGCCTAGTAATGAATAACTGACAAACAAGATCATTACGCTAAGAAGCAGATCCGTTGATTCTCAAGTTTGCTTACCCATCCAATATCCTGGCATACTTTGCCAATACATCTATTTGATTATTCCACCTCAGTTTGTGCCTATCAAATCACTTTTTTCTATTTGGCCACCCAAAATTGATTGAAAGGGTGGTGGTCCGGTACCATTCGCATAAAATGATCAAGCAAGTCTAATTTGTTGGAGGATGTTAAGATTATCATGTCATTCATAGAGATCGTCTCTTGAACGACACCTCCATTGTCTTGTTACACGATCAAGGCCACTTACCACTTTGCGCATTGGAAAAGTAGGAAGACTGGGTTGGCCAGCATCTATACTTATCTTACAGAAGATGGTTCCAGATGTTCCCTAGATAGTAGCCAAGTCCATCCCCTGGGCGCATATCCTTGTTCGTAGCTAAGAGTCATGAGAGTTTTCCATTCTTCATTACCTGTCATGTGACATTGGTTATTAACATTCATACATACCTAGTAATCTTGGCCGCTTATGCTTTGAGAATATTGATATAAAATATGGGAGATTTTATCTGTCGCCTTCTACAAGATCTGCCGCATGGTGAAGATCTAGTTAGTGATCGATTTTCCGTTTCAAAATCCTCTTTGATAGTTTCCTATTTTCTTTTCCATAGGAGGAACAAAACGATTTTGCAAATTTAGTGGGTGTATCTTGAAGGTGGAAATCAACATCGTTTTACCTATGTAAATGCTGCACTCTAGTTCGTATTCATTTCCGAATATGGGCTTGATATTGCCAACATTAGGCATGATAACGCAAAAATTATTTCAAATTTTAGTTGGGGTTCCTAATTTTAAAATAAAAACAGTGCACAACAACATGTAAGAGAACTGGTTATCACAAAATGTTGGGTTTAATCGCTATTTTTCAGAACCTATTACAACGTCCTTACCTTAGAGGAATATCAAAATATGCGTCAAAATACAAGTATTATTAATATAAGTGAGTCTTACAGAAACACATTAAACATGATAAAATCAAATCGATTCTACAAAGCACCAACATCACTTCTAAAAGTTTTTCCAATCTCTATACAACGTAAAAACAATACACAGCTTCGCTTGACTTGCCATTCCGACAGTGATATACTGAGGTCCTAAGCGATCGTGCACCTAAAGGAGCAGATAAGTAGCAAATGCTAAGCACTGGATAATTCGTTACAAAAACTGTAACATGGGAAAGCCACTATACATACGAAAAACAAAAAAAAACTGACCACTCGCCATCGAAGCCTTTGCCGCGGAATGTATTCGACCGGCGGCACATGAGAGTCCCGTGGATCGTGGCATTATTTATGGCTTCATGTCCCCAGGCTACATTCGGTGTTGGACTGCGCGGCTTCAACAATTAGCAGTCCTTTAGACGTGCGCAAAGCATAGAAAAACGAACACATCGAAAACAAAATAATACTCCCACAGAAAAGAGCAGCTAAAGAAGCAGTGATCTTTGGGTCAAACATTTGACGCGAGTGAAAACCCTCCCTCAGGGGAACCGAATCGGTTCGATTCTGGGTAGTGGCATGGCAAGAAAACCGCTCACCGGGGAAGGTTCCAATTAATCATTTGCGTACGTACATATCGCACCAGTGACAGCGATACAGCACTAATTACGTTACAATTAGGCTTGGGGGTGTATGTGAACGTTTAGCGTATAAACGGGATATTGGAGTTCAAGTTAAGGTTTGTTTCCTCTTCAAAATCAAGACATTTGACTTAGAATATGGTGTGAATTGTGAATATGAAAATAAATATGAATTTATTTACCAATCAAAAGAACACACCAAGAATAAGGTGCCTTTTCGTGATTTGGAAATGAGCAACTAATGTGAATTGCAGCCTACAATGATTAAACTCTCTTTTATTCTCTTTAAATTTAAGCAACTATTTACTATCGTTTATTATCTTTACAAAAAACTGATGTAGTTTGAAATGACAGTTCAAGACGTAATTAGCTAACAGCGATGTATTCCAAATGTACCGCACAGCAACATAAATCAAACAATGATTAGCTTGCGCTTGGGAAAATTAACCCACACGAAGATCGATCGATTGTGTCGCTGTATCAGCCACGTTCTGTATGCATTCCAGCCAATTCGATCGACAGATTGATCGATTGGCGGCTCAGCTCGATACAGTGTGCGAGGGAAAAACTTGCGCCAATAAGCACGAGGACCATGACACACAGGCAAAACTGGCTGCGTTGGATTGCAAAGCTAAAAAAAACAGCATCCAACCGACTGGGGTACGTCGAAGACGGGATGTCTTAGCAGTGGCAGGAAACATTTATGAAGCTTGCCTTGTTGCTGAGTGGTACGAAATGAAAACAACAAAAAATACACGCGTGGAAAACCGCACCACCCGACAGCGATTGAGCGATGGCGGTAATAAATAAAAGCCAGAAAATTATAAATACACGATCGGCTGGACCAGCAGTGGGCCGTTTTTCACCATAGGATGGAAAACCCCTGTTGCCTACAAGTAGCCACAGAACGAAGACAAACGAGCACATTCGCACGTACGATCGAGTGATCGTATGTATTTTTATATTAATTTTTTGTCGTTTCTGTGCATCATCCATTCCATCCCGAAGATCAATCCTAAACAGCGCTCGAGCCATCGCTTTGTCAGGAAATTATTCACTTTTTAACCAAGTTTTTCTGAGGCAGTTTTTATGTCACTCATTTTTCCTTTCGCTTAAACTCATCATATCATACGTGTGCGCCTATCATCATTAATCTCTGGAAACCACCCGGTACCACTTTTCAACGCGGAGGTATATTTATGTCTCCGCTTTTCCGCCTGTGAATGTCGATCGAACGATTGGCAGGATTTTATTTTTCCGCAGCATATGATGCGTTTTATTGGCCAGCGCACTTGATCTAAGCTGGAATTTTCTTCTTCTGCTTGCACTAAACCACAATCAACATCGATCAAGGTGAAGGTGACGGAACTGAACGTTTTGCTTGACTTCTTCTCGGTGCATGGTGGAATAAGCAAAACCAAAACAAAAAACCCTCTAATCACCACGTGGGAACGGGTGGGAAATAAAATCGCTTCGATTGCTCTCCCTGCAAAAGAAAAACACTTCATGTACTGTACATCCAGGTGCAGGTTGGTGTGCAGATTCTTGTTTAGCAGGAAATCAATTCACCTCTTTGAACTGCTTGCATCACGGTGGGGAGGTTTTGCCATATTTGATTTATGTTTCCTACGATGAAAAATTAATCAGAATTTACGATCCTCACCGGAACGGTGCTTCATCTTAATCGTTAGTTTTTTGTTGTTGTTGTTGAGGCTGTGGTATAGATAAACATTCTCACCACACATCCCATGAGAATCCCCGTGATACGTCCGGAAGCGTCATAACAAGGCGTTTTGCCGCACTCAGTTGCGGTCTCGTCCCGAACAAGATTGAAATCGAGCCGCGCGGTTACGATGCATTAATGTATTGATTTATGTATTCGTTGCTAAATGATCTTCAGTACTTTACCGTGGGAAGGGGATCTGGGTTAGTTCCAGAAATAATAATATTTAGAATCAAAACTCATTTTTTTATTCTATAGCAACGGTCAGGATTTAGAATGAAAATGATATCAATCAATAATACATTACGTGTTCTGTTTATAAATATAAAAACAACTCAATTTATTTCCAAAACAACAATTTCGTTATTTAGAATTAAATTATTCCAGTGAATATTGATTAGCGCTCGCCAACTAAAAAGTATTTTTGCTTAAATTAACGCCTTTGTAATTGAATATCTACGAAGTTAATGAAGAATTTCAATTTTTTTTTTCTTGGTTTTGGATCTGTATTTGAATTCAGATTGGGGTTAGGATTTTGGTTTAGCTCTTTATTTAGTAAATTTGCAATCCTGGTTTGGTTTTTTTTTGTGCTCTCGTTTGTGCACATTAATTGTTTATTTTTATTGTTTTTTCGTTGACAAACATGTAGTAAAGGTTTCCCTATGTTCAATTTCGTTGATTATTCGCGATTTTATGTTTTATAAATTTTCCATTAATTTTTGTTTTTTTTATTACTATTTTACTAGCATTTGTTGTGCTATTTTGTTTTGCATTTGTTAACATGAGACATGTGGTTAAATAACTATATTTTATCTACAGTGTAAATGATTTCTTGAACAGTTATATGTTTACTTTTCTTCATTAAAAGATACGTTGGATGGACTAGTATTTACTCTCTTGTACGAAATATACACATCTTAGGTTACATCTATGCCTCATTTAGCGGAAACGTTTTGTTAAATACACGCTGTAATTTAATGCCATCCGATGATATCGTTTCAAGTCGTTTTTAGACCACCCAACCCAACATAGCGGTTCCGCAATCAGGGAATACTAAAGAACATTTAACACTCACCACACTGCTTGATGATTATTGTTGCAAAAAAAGATTATAAACGTTTCGTACACAAACGTGGATTAACTGTTCCCACTATTTCTTCCAAGAGGTACAAAAAATCTCTCCTCCAGAAACAGGAAGCATTGCAGATGTTATCATATCGCATTAATTCACGGACGCGGTTATAAAACCCGTACCCGTAAGTGGCAAAAATATGATGTACTCTTTTGCCGGTGGACGACCATTTTTATCTTTTTTAAGCCTACATTCGCAAAAACAGCAGGCTCTTTTGCTGCCGTAGCGCACCGCAAATGAACGCCGTACGAAAAGTCGCTATTAAAATCACATTAAAAATTGAACAAAAACCGTTTGTGCCTCGCGGAGGGAAGGACATGGACATGCTGTATGTGAGGTGTTGCTAAGAAATGGTCCCGTTTTATGACGATTATAATTGTGTGCGCCATTAACACGGCCGTGTATCGGTGTAAGGAGTGCCTGCAATGGTGGTGTTTTGGCAATGAAAAGGCTTTAAAATTTATGTTTCAAGGGAGCAAAATCAAACCATAAATCTGCACTTCATGTGCAATGGTTAATAAAAACACGCGTTGTTTGAAATTAGTAATCATTAGAAGTTTGCTAATTTGTATGTGACTTGTTTGAACTAATTATTTCACCAAGTTTATTTTGAATGTGTGTATTCACGAAGTATTAATCAAGAATGTGTTATTTTGTTTTATATTTTGACTTCATTGTGCCTTAAAAATATGTAGCAAGTCTGATATGGCTTTTACGTATTTTGTTAATATTGATAATGTTAACAAATATTTTATTTATTCACGCGGTATACTTCCCATAATTTAACTCGTGGGGGGATTTTATCCCATTTCTGCCATCCCATGCCATCCCATGTAAGGCTCAAGGGTATTATATGTGTAGATGATTCTATATTTAACTTGTTTTTAATTAAGTCATTTCAACGATCTAAGCTGATATTCCATTAAATCTTCATTAATAGGTGTAAGCATCGTTGGTCGATAAAAATAAGATTTTTTAATTCTATATTCAATTGTGCATGATATCTAAGTTCAATCGTACAAAGTTGTAAATCACTTTCCTTCTGGGTTTTAATTCAAGTGTTGGAGGTATCTGTGTTTGTTCACAAACGACCTATCAATCAAAGAAAAATACAAACCATAGCCGATGTCTTTGTGATTTACTGTTCAGACACTGATCGCTCCTTCACTTCTCTGCGTGAATCTCAGCTTGCCTTTACACCGTACAAAAGGCAAACGTAAACCAATAAAGCAAAACAAAATTGCAACCAGACGAATGATCCTTATGCTTTATGCTACCCGTTTCATGGTGGCCACCCACTGGAATCCGCAAAGAAGCAACCGGACCTGACCATTACCGCTACCATTCAAGTGCTGCGGGCTGCATATTTGTTCAGGAATGAATGAGAAAAACAACTACAACAAATGAAAACGATAAAGTGGGCGAATACGGTAACCTCCACTACCCTCTCGGAATGTCTTTCGACTGCCTTGAATCCCGGGAGGGACTATCAAAGTACTGTTTTTTTTTTTTGTTATTGTTTTCATTACCCTGTGCTTGCTATGCTTTCCCGTATGGTTGCTTGCGATCGATATTTATTTTATTATTGTCACCGAACGAAGACACCGGCGACGAAGACAACCAAGTAGCTTGTACGTACCGATGTATCCCGTTAGGTCTCCTTTGCCTAATGAACTGAAGAGAAAAAAAAGGCCCCTAAATTGCAGTAGTAGCCCCCGCAGCCAGAACAGTGCCAGCTGAGGGCAGACGTCTAGGCCGTTGTTTATGTCGATCACTGTGTGGCCGTATCCATCCGTATGCACCGCGTTTGCATTTCAAATCGATAAAATTCTCTCACCGGAGCCCGTTCCACGCCGGTGTGTTTGCTCGTTATCCGCGGTGTGATCGGTAGTAACGATCCCGTACCGACATCTGTAGGACAAAATTTGAATTAACCAATATTCAAATTGCACTGTTTGCGTTTTGCCTTTCGCTTCGATTTATTTGGTGCCCTTCAATCTTACTGGTACTCGACGTGACCCTGGTTTGTCATTGGGTGTTTTGATCGCAGCAACCATTCCGCACAAGTTGGTACGCCTTCACCGGCCAGAAGGAATCCAAACCCCGTAAGTTGGTCTTCGGAGTGGTTAACCGTTAACCGCGCATTTAATTCACTCGATCCGGTAAGCAACGCTTGGGGGCACGGCCCGGGGCAGGGCAATGTTCCGAGCGAACGGGTGGGCTTTTAGAGTCAATTTGTTGTTGACTTATTTCCATACTGCTCCGGTCCCGGCGGTCGATCTAGCGCGAACGACGATGCGAGTACCCTCCGGGCTTGATAAATGTGGTGCTAACATGAACACCTTTCCCGATATGGTCACTTTTCGTTCGGTGGTCCTCCTGGTGGTCCGATTTCGGTGCCGCATGGCCTGTTGGATGGATGGACTTGCAGATTTGCGAGTTAAAGAAATATGACTTGTATGAGCGCAGGAGCGTTCGCATGGAACGCAACGCGGGTGTAAGCCTCACCACGGGTGCCAAGTGTTATTGATATGCTGATGATTGTATTAATAACGATTAACAAGAGCAAAGATGGAATGTGGTTTACGAGCAAACAAAGCTTTAATCTCAAAGCTCTTTTGGTTTCAGATTAGTGCATGTTCTTCAGATGGTGATGATAATAATGATGAAAATTGTAATAAATCAACCGGTGTGCATGATTTTCGTTTTTTGTACGGTTTGGTGCAATACTTGTTACAGAAAAAAATTATAACGTAACAATATATTATCTTCAAGATATAGATAATAAAACCCTCTTGGTAAACGTTTATTCTTTTCATTGTCAAATCCAATTTGCTAATTCTTACTGTGATCTCAATCCAATTTGCCTTGTATCTTGCTTTATCTGAGGCATATCCACTTAAAAGATATTTTCTTATTTATTTATTCCGTCATGAATATTATGTTACCTTATTGTAGATGTATATTCTTCAGTTTTTTTCAGTTATTAATTCAAGGATTATTTTTCTTCGGTTATATTTTTGGGAAGTGTTGCAATACATTCTTCAATAGTGTAGCTATTAACTATTATACCAAATCTTTATTTAGTTAATTAATTACTTTTAGTATTTTCTTCCAATTTATTTTCAATAGCTAACTTCACTTAAACCCTTCCACATTATTTGAAAATAAATAAAATAAGACAAATATTCAAATGATAAAAATTCACTGAGTGGTTTATGCTTAGTGCTGTGATTCTCAGCTATTTCATCATTTGATGAAGATTTTCACTAGACAAAAGTTTTTTTATAGTTCCCATATATTTGCCAGTTGCTATTTCAAAATTATATTTTACAGAATGAATAAATCTGTTATTCATTAATATTTTGTAAATCGGATAGTTACAGTTAGCACTCAACATGACACTTTCCTGCAATATAAATCGCATCAAATATTGCCGATTATGTGGTATAAAATTTTATGCTTCTAATATTATTCAAATCAAATTTGAAATGATTGAAATGAATGTAGAAAACACCATCCATGCGATATTTGCATCATTAATCCTTCGAAATAAAAAAAAAATCTTTATACCGTTGATCCTTTTCCTCAATCTATACATTGCTTATTCATCCACTGGTATGCCTTGCAGGCAAGCTGAAAAAATAAAACAACCACTACCGCCCATAAAACATATTACCCAGTATAATTTATGTCCCTGTGGATGAAATATACGTATGTCTTCCTCGTCGTGAATCGCTAGAGACGTAAAGTTCGCTGTCCACCCAACTCTACCCCGTTTGATTTGAATCGAGTTTTCCCAGCTGTTGCCATTCTTGTAGATGCACGCGTAATACAAAAAAAACACACAAGAAACAAATCATGAGATGGATTCAAGACGAAACGAGACTTGTTGACGATCATTTTCAACGATAAATGTGCTTCTTGTTCTCCGTCGCTTCCTATCGAAACGTATGCAAAAACCTTTTTTTCTCACTTATGGTTGCGTTGAAGTCTAGCGTTTTGAAACTGCAAAAAAAAAACCGGCACGAAACGACTAGAAACGCCTGCCGTATGAAGAAAGACCGATTTGTGAAAATAAATTGTACATACGGAACAGCTTGCTGAGGCTTGAACTATAAAACAGGATGAGCTCGTTTTGCCCCGTACCCGCCGACAGCTGATCGAACGATCGATGCGATGCGAAACATACGTACGCAGCAGCGCATCTCTCTCGCACAGCTCGCTTTGCGTCAAACAAGCTTACGCAGATGCTTGTTGTCACATGGGAGAGGCCGCACGCTTAAAAGGACAGCGACACCAAATTGGTTTTTCACCGTTTTCCAATTGCGAAAAATGCCGTGAATATCATTACACCATTTGCACACCGGTATCGCTAGATCATGACTGGATTTGGGGCTCCGGGACTAATATGTTTGCGATTTGCAAATTGCTCCAACCGCGATGTCGGGAATGCTGCCACACACACACACAAAAAAAAACAGAGTGGTCACCATTCGCGTATGGTAATATGGACAGGTGAACGAAGGTGGAATGTTAGTGGTCTGGCCCTCGGGGAGCTCCCGGACAAACGACCGGGTCTTCATAGGCAGTGCTCGGTGTAGTATGATAAAAAAGTAGCCTACCGTCCATCTTTATGGTAAGGCTGCACTGCACTGGTAATGCGCAGGCTGTGTTTGAGCAATTAACTAATGTCTTTCGGAATGATCGACGTGTTCGTTATTGATGTTGGCGCAAAGTGGGAGGGTGAAGCAAGTGCTAAAACAATGTAGAAAAACTTATGCATGTCATTTTCTTGCCTCCACACTAAGGCATGAAGGTAATTTTTCTACTCGTCTTTCTAGACTGATTTTTATGTTTATATTTATGCTGATCCAAGAAACAACTATCTGATGGGGATAGATATGTCTTTATCGATTCATTACTTTCTCTATTTCCATCCATTCTACTTATCTGATTTTTCTTACACGGAATTTAAATCTATTTTGTATTAGATAAAAAACACTTTATATCAACATCGCTTAAAAATTGGATGTTGAGCAATAAAACCATGTAGCATAGTAAATATAAACCTATTTTATGAAATAGTTTATTGCCTCTAAAATTTGTAGGAATACATAAAAACATTCAGGATATTAAAACATAAGATGAAAATAATAGATTTGTAACCTGTAATTATGTATCATTGGTGCTACTGTCATTTTTAGCACGCACACTCTATACATAACAATCAATCACAGCTCGGTGAGTTGAGATTCATCTCTGCTACTGTTGCAATTTCCCATCAACACTTCACTGCAGGTGACGATCACTCGACATGCGATTTATACGCCCATTGACACCTCAAAAAAAAAAACACGTGACCTTTCACTTCCGGCTTTTTGTAAAGGCCGACCGCCTCAGTAATGGCTGCCGGATGTAATCATGCGAACGACACCATTCAGCCCAAAGGATTACACACCGTACACACGGATAAAGATCTTCCCGTCCAACGGTTGCACACTCCCGTGTTACTTAATTTGTTTTTAATCATTACGCACTGATGGTGGACTTTATCATTACGTCGTTAGGTCGGTTTATTTTGGAGGAGTTCTTTTTTTGTGTGTGTGTGAGTAAAATTTTAAATACATTTTTAAAACGATCTTTCTTTCCCAACTATGTTGAGGCGCCCTACATCATACCTTTCTCACCGATGTTTTTGTAAGCTAGAGCTTCATTAGTTTCGATGTTCATTTTGGCTACGGCGACATAATGACAAATTATGGACGGAAAATCATTAGTGACAAGAGTGTAAAAAAAGTGTTCCAGAAAAGGATGTTAGCAAATTTTGTTGTTTTATAAAGTTTCTAGTGCATACACAAAAAATGGGAAACAATCTTGATGTTTGAGCTTGGTGACATATTTTGTAAAATAATCAACTCTCTAAACGTGTACCCAATGGAGCATGTATTACAATTATTATGATTTTTCTAATCATAACTGTAACAAACCATATCTTTAAAGTCTTTGGAGAGTATGTTCAAGTACAGAAAACAGAAAAAGTACGCATTAAGATACAATGTACACAAAAAAAACACACATACAACCTTCCAAATCAAACTGCAGCCGGCAAATCTCTTTTGACCCAAAACATTCACACATCGACACACACACACACTCTCACGGTGTTCCCAGCATCCAGCACGCCCATTCCCGGGTGAGCTGATCCTTTCGCTTCACGAGCGCGCTTTAATTAGGTAATTAAGGCTGCAAACATATTGTTAAGCGGTTGATTAATGTGCTTTTAATGCGCGAAACATGATAAATGCTTTGGGACTGCTGAGGCTGCCCGGTAGGCATTGGAATACTCCCGCGGTTTTAGTCACTGATAGTGTTGTTTCTGGGTTGCCAGTTTGCCAATTTCTTCGTAAGCTGGTGGTTACCTTTTATCGCTTCCAGCAGGGTTATATGAAGTAGCTTAAGCAGTGGAGTTAAGATTATGTTTGAGGTTGTATTTTTTGTGGGCATTATACCCACCACCAGTAGAATGGTAAGCTATAAGCAGTGGCACAATAAACTTCAGTTGACCATTGTGTACGGGGGCAAACGAATTAAAGCTCAGGCATGTTCGTACGGACTCGTACGGGTTTTGGATTAATTTGTAAAAAGGCTGCACAAATAATCATACCGACATGTGGAAGCGAACTTTAAACGACACGATAAACACAGAAATGGGCTTCTACCTAAAGTGGCGAGGAGGGAGGGGGAGGGATTCCAGTAAACAAACCCAACAAACCGTTCAAGGCAGGAACAGCAGTTTGTAAATGAGTCGTTTCTGCTTGATTTGGATGCATGTTGATTTTGAACCATGGTTTATTTTTTTAGCGTTGTTCTTTTGTCGTAAAACTGTAGCGGATCCAATGTCAGCTGCATAAAGTGCATCGTAGCAGGCTCCAATTAATCAACTTTAAGAGCTAACACAATAACACCGCTGGTACTATCGGTAGTTCCAGCAAACAAAAAAAGAAGGAAACCGTACGTAATGATGAAATAAAAGCATGCCTCATCAAGCGAATCAGACCTCGTCATGGGGCGCGTATAGTGGTCACGCATTTTTATTCTTTAATTATGCTGGGTGAGTGGAAACTCCAATCCTTGCCGAGCTGGTGGCCATTTGTCGGCAGATACTGATGTTGATAAGGGACCGTGACCTATACGGAAGAATTTCGGAAAATTCCACCCGACACTCGGTTACGAAAAGGTTAAGCGAAGCGGGTTAAGCCTCAAAATACGATATCGTATTCTTCACACCGTTCGGATTCGGAACGTAACGCCTTCCTTGTAAAGTGTAGGGCAATGTACCACGGGAAGGATTCAGTAAAAATAAATAAAAACAAAACAAAACGGAACACACGGACCAGCCGGCCCTCATGCTCTCGTGAAATGACCTAATGGACATAAGCGGGACATAATGAGAAACGTCAGTTTTAATGACAAATCGTTACGAAATCAAACACGACACGAATCGTGAGCTGAACATAAAATTCTCTACCAACCACCCACCTCACTCTCTCGCAGTCTCTCTGTTTTGCGCTCTGTGCCGGTTGCATTGTGTCTCGTGCGACTCAGAACAATGTCACTCCATTCATTCTTCACGCTGACGGGAGGTTCTAGATTATGGTTCCGATCTCGGTTCCGGAGAATGGCCATTCTAACTCTTTGCCGCTTGTCCTTGCTCCATTTCTAGATACGGACGGAGTTGGGATTTGTTTGTGTGTTGCACCCCTCGCAAATCGATTAGAGTCCGCACCGTGCCGTCTGTGAAGGTTCGTGTCTTGGTCTGTGCGCAAGTCTTTCGTTTCCTTTTTTTCATCATTCACTGCACCGTAACACCTTCGAACGTTCGAAAACATTTACCGACGTAATAGAAGGTGGACAGGAAGCAGGGGAGAATAGAGGGGAATTCTGACATCAATCATTCATGCTCAAGAGCGCTTGTGATTCCTTATGTGTCGGCGGGATAAAGGCGGGAGAGTCTTGTCACCATGATGGAGCAACAAATGGATGAAAACTAAATAAACCTGCAGAAAATAAAACTAATATTCCAATGTTCGCACAACACTTTACAACTCTTCCTGGTTTGGAGTACAAAAAAAAACACACGCACACTCCTAATTTGGCACAGGAGGTTAATTCGTTTCATGTATCCAATTAAGCTTCTGGGCGCGTGAAACATTCTCGCAATGATGGAGATAACACTCGGTAATCTACCATACACCATCGCCACACGGAATCGATAGGGTCACATGATTGTTGGGTGCAAATTATAAGATATTCCTTCCTGACGTTTTATCCGTCAATATTATGTGCCTCCTCTAGCGTTGATCTTTCCAGCCCGCAGCTATCAAACCGCGTGAGGGAGAGCAAACGAAATAAGAGTAGAAAAAAGTACACATCATAATAAAGACATTAGACAGGCGCGCACGATTTATCATCCTGCGCTAAAATGATTCGACCCTGGAAAACAGGAGGAGAACCTCGGGCTAAACTTCCCACATCCGTGAGATTTGGTTCCAAAACTTCAAGTTCAAGTTCGACGCTGCACGCTGCGACGGGGTTTTCGCACCAAGCAGCAGCTATTTCGGTGGGTCAGCTTCCCGAATTGGGTACGCTTTGTTTGTGTGCGGTTTCGCAGGGTGAAATAATTGACAGGTTTAACGGATTCGCGAACCGAAGTAATCATTACATGATCCAAAATGCTCAACTGTGTCAAACAGTGATGGTTCGCTCAAGGTCGTGGGAAGCAGTAAGGTGGGTTCTGTACGAATCGGAGCAAGAGCTTGCCTGAATAGCTCAACATTATCGTTGTAAATTACTATCATTAGATAAAGGGTGGTTTTTCCATTGAGAATAACCTTTGGCTTGAAATTCGATGTGTGCGTAATGTTTCGTAGAAAGAAGGTTCACTTGTTCACTTCTTAGTTTCTATTTTAAGAAAATGTGTTATATGTTTCTTTAACTAATTTCATGCGAATATTCGAATTTTTTCTACTTACTTTCAGTGTCAATTTTCTCTAGCACAAAAAAAAAACACTGCTACAAACGAAACGGTGGAAAATTAATTGAATCTTTTATTTTGAATATTTATGCCAATAAATTTGCATTCTGACGACCATGAAAAGACGCCGGTTGCACAATTTATATACTCTCGATTAAATTAATAGTCTAACCCATTCTGCAGCGCCGTTGCTTGTGCTTTTGGCTCTTCTCTTTTCTGAACCGTTTCTACCAATTATAATCGTTGATAGATCGTCCCATTCGAACGCGAAACCAAACGAAACGATGGAAGCGATAGCGAGAGGGAAACCGTACGCACGCACCCTGCAGAAGCGGATGAATAAATTTAATCTAGCAACCTCGCAAACCGGAGCCTAACCGAACCGCTTGCGAACACGTAATCAATACAGATGGGACAGTGTTAATCGGTTCCGTTGTGATCGATTGAAAGGAACGTGTCGGTTGAAATATTTCGTTTCCCGCTACATAAAATACAAGGCATTTCCGGTTGCTTCGAACGATCGACGCGCTAGAACCGATTACAATAAATGATAATGAAATCTATCTTTTCCAAACTAGGATGATTTTTAAATTTATACGTTTTCTCTTTTCCTTTCAGAATGGACTTGGCAATGACCCTCTGTCTGCGAAAGAGGTAAGTCTTGAATTGAGACAACAACCGTTCAATACACCATCCCTATATTTCCTTTCACGCAAGCAAGAACGATCGATCACAAGTTTCTACGTCTGGTTCACTGTTTTGGAGTGGTATTAAATTTCGGTAGCTCGCTTCTGGTACCATGTTTAGCCATGTTTGCATCATGTACCTTCCGAACAGCAGCCGCTAATCATAATTCGTCACCATTTGGTCCCACCAAGCAAAACAGCTCAATTATGAGCGATTTGCAGGACAGCAAATAAACTACTCATTGCGCATTTCATTCACACCAACAAACAACAAAACTGAGCGATCTAATTCGTGCGATAAGCGAAATGAATCGTTTCATTCGATCGGGCCCAAATTTTGCCGTCTCACGGTCGGGGTAGCTGGTGTCGAAGACAAGGATTTGTAAAAATCGCCCAACATCGATGTTCCTTAGACGGGCGTCACTGCTGAGAGGCACGATCGAGGTCATGGTTGCAAGGTGCCGTCGGCGGTTTACGAATCGAACCGTGCATGCGTGCATGTTCTCGAGGGTGGCTGTGTCGCTGTCGATAAGTACCGGCATGGTGGTCGCGATCGCCTTCGGAAGTGGCCGCAGCCCTGGCACTGAAGTTGAGTTTCGTCCAAGTGCCCACGGGGACGGTCCGATGCTGTGCCGTACTCAGTCGTGACCTCCCCGATCGCTAAGGATGGGTTGAGGGAAGAGGGAGTTGTATGTTTACCGGAAGTTTGTGCTTACAGAAGAGGAAACGATTGTTCATGTTATGAAATCAACAAATTGGCTGACAAATTGTGTTTGTTTTGTTTATGCATATTTATAAAAAAAATGTCAGAACACATCAACGATCTCAAATCAATTAATGAAGAGACTCAAACATATTTCTAGGATTACTATTAAAATTTGAAACATTTATTTTTAGGTATCTAATACAGATCAAGATTTTTAATGAAGAATTTGTTGTTTTGAATTGTAATAATTCAATAAAACTGAACAAGATCATCAAAAATATTTCTTGGATTTAAAACAAAAGAAACAAAACTATCAATATATAATATCCACCTTAGATCGTCAATACACGTAACTCGGGTAGACAGCAATATGAAATTAAAGAGCATATTGTGCACTATTTACTAAATGTTGAACAGACGTCACCGTTGTCACAATCGATCAGTCAACCAATCCACTCGCTGGACCCACGCGAATGTCCCCCAAAAAAGGACGACCCTCGCAGACGATGATCAAATTATGAAAATCACTTCTCTCCGGTCGGGTACTCTAAGCTCTCGTGCCGCTTCCTTTCCCAAACGCACATTCACCGATCGGACAAACCCGCAGGCGACGGCCGATACTCTTAAGTGGCAGTCCGTTACGACGGTCTGCCAAAAATTGCTCCCGGGCCCGGTTGACTATCGCGCGTCGACCACGATCTGAAGGTCGTTCGGTTTGTCCGCAAGCCATTACAGCAATCCAGTCTCAGCTGATCGGGATCGAGCATTCATAGTGGACGGTTGATTTGGAGCAAAATCCCACTGCTGCGTTGCTCTTCCGTGGTGTCGGAATGTGTCGTCTTTTATCGGCGAAACACAACCTGTATGTGTTTGTGTACCTCATTTGAATTTGATTTGGTGCAAATGTTAACCTAAATCTCAAGCACACTATAAACCCTTCGCCCGGTATTTTGCAAGATCGCAACACCTAGTGGTGATTTTTTTTCCTTAGCGTTAAATACTTCCCATCGCGAATAAATCATGCTGCCAGCTATAAACATTGGCCGATAATTGCCTGTTATCGTGGCATCAATGTCGAATAAAGCAATAAACTGTAAAATATCACAGTTCACTGCTGGGTGGTTCCCGTTCATAAAACCGGTTTGAGAAGCGGTAAGCTCTCCGGTCGTGCTCGGGAAACTTGGGTAGTTTTTGGGGGGAAGGTGCAAAAAAAATCATCGCGAATCGGAAGAATACCACGATCATCGCGAAATCGCGTAACGTACAATATTTTAACTGCTCTCGTGTGATCGCCATTATTAGCCGAAGCAGTTCTCGTTGAGATGCGATCAAGCGGTAAATAAAGGCGTTATTTTGAAGAACTTTTGAACTATTCTTCTTTTGCTTTAAGATCACAAATTCTGGTACTGATACGAGTTAAGCTAAGCGTACAATTTTCCCAAGAAACTGCAGACGTCGTATGTTCTGTAACTCGCTACGTGATAAACTGCGGCTCGATGGGAAAGTGGTATCGGCGCCCACACGACGCACCGGAACCAAAATCTCATCCGGACCGGGATCTGATTCTCCTGTAGCAAGGACTGCCTATCCGACCGTATCTTCAATAAAAAATATATATATATAACTTTTGTCGGAATATATACCCGTAACAGGATAGTCAGTCCTGTATTCGGAAATACAGATCGAATGGGATTCACGTGTGGTAAAATATATAATTACATTAATGAAACCTTGGGTAATGATGATCCATGTGCAATACTTAATAGAATATTAATGTCTTACGTATTTTAGCACTTGTTTATTCGTGATATTGAATATTTGAAAATTATAATAAGACATAGCTGTTGTTAGGGGCGGCCTGGTGGGAGATTGTATCGGCGCTGGGCTCTCACACCACGGACCGAGGTTCAAATCCCATTCGGACCGTCCCCCGGTAGTGAGGACTGATGACTATCCAACTTCTCATGGTATAAAGAAAACCAGAAATGGCAGGCATGACCGAATAGGTCGTTACGCCAAAGAAGCAGGAGGAGCTGCTGCACAAAATTCTAAGACTTCTAAGAAATAAAATAATATTTAATAAATTTTAAAGAATTCGCTTAGAACATTTTCTTTGGATACTTTATTTCTGAGTTCCGGCATTTAAAATTACTATCTGAAACTAAGAGAATATACGCACTATAAAATCAATGCTGGGACTCTAGCTTTACTTGGGGATATTCTTCACTTAAAATATTTTGCACTGCAGCCAATGCCAAGAGGACATAGTGCCTTCATTTTTATTAATTGTTTTTTTTTTACTGTTTGATAACAGATTGCTTATTCCGTTCTGTAAGGCCAGTGACAAGAAAGTTACAATAGTTTATATGAATATCAATACACAATTTTCTATCGTACAACATTCCTGGTAGAAATGCTTCACCCAGAGAGGTGAGGACGAGATCCAAGACTTCAAGGCTGAGAGCATTGTCCGAGTTTGGAGTATCCTGGCTGATGTACTCGACATAAAAATTAGCTACTGTTTTACCCCGCTTAAATCTGTATTCTGCTCAAAGGAACAAAAACGTCTTAGTCTCGTTAGAGAGTAAGATACTCAGTGGGATAATTGTCAGCGCGTGCAATATGCTGTGGAAAAAAGACGCTGAAATGATTAACTCTAGGTGTTCAACGATGAATTTAACATCGTACAACAAATTATAGTTGCCAGACTCTGGTGGGCTCATCATAAGAATTGCATTGAACAAACTAATTCGTTAAGTCGTTTTTGGGTGTCCTCTTACGCAGAGAAGACCTTCTAAGCCCTAACATGGGTGCAACTATGGCGTTGGTGCGTTGTTCACCATGGTTATATAACAACGATTAATGGTTGAAGCGATTTAGAGCATAGCAGGCCAAGTCTGTGAGACCACGATTTCAGATAAACGTAAACGTTATTTATTTTCCTTAACGTTATTTTGTTAAGGTACAAAAACTACTACAGGATGCAAGCATATTTTAAATAAATAACACTAAAAGAAACAAACCTTGATCGCTAATATAAAATGGATGTGTTGGTACAATAATTGATGCAATGTAGCCATGCAATTTTTGTTTTTCTACCACAAAACGTGTACTCACGTGTGAATTTAGACAAGCGACACGTTCGACTTACTCTTGAGCATGTAGGTTTATTTGCATACGTAGAATATCAAACGCCATCGAAGACCCGGCTTTCTTTGCCTTTCACTGATATGTATTACCTTTCAAGACATTGCACCATAGACACATTACATTTGTTCACAATTTAACCTCCAAGGCTCCAAGCTGTTGTCCCTTTTCACGCGGTGCTTGTTCTCGGCCAGGCACCTTAACCGGCCAACCAGGTGGATATGAACTGGATTTATTGTCTTTCCGTACCGTGACTGGCCGGTCTGGAACGAGCGTCCATGTTTTATTGATTACGAATAAAATTATAAATAATTGTGCGACCGAAACGGAAGCGAATACCTGCATGCATGCCCGCGTGAAGCACACGAGCATGGGTTGCCTTTGTGGAATGTAGTTCCCAGCACTAAACCGGAGCTAAGACGGCTTCTAATTGCCTTCCACGCTTGAGTCTGTCAATGGCGCCCTGTCGTTGTTTCTCGATTCGATTCAAAAGTACATTTTTTTCTAGTTACTGGAAGCACTTCGCACTAGGTGCTAATATTATTAGGACGCTATAGTGTATCATTAGTTATAGTCTGAAATTGTTCGGAAACAATTACACTGTTTCATTCTATTAACTCGCTAAACAACCAACAACAATCTTACTGCTACAACACTGTGAGCTCCCATAAAAAATCTTTCGCTAATGAACGTTCAAGACCTTATGTAAATATACAATTTCATGGCGACAACCTGCCACAATTGTGCCATTGTGCTAGCATGACACCTAACGCTCGCACCATGCATTCATGCTGTGATTTGTCTCCGTATCAACGAACCACTTCAGCATCTTCAAAGCGAAGCAGCTTCGAATAGGGGATCTTTTATTGGAGGATTGGTCGTGGCTGCTGGTCTAACACACGACGTCCCGTAACACCATCGATACACACGCTTTATCATGCGCATCTCCCAAGCCCCAGGAGGTCTCGAACGATCATTCGGGGCTGCCGGGGTGACAAAGCAATCTGTTCCTGGTCGACCTCTTGCCCGGCAGGGTTCGGTTCACCCGCATCGTGGACGCAAATCACCAAACGAGTGGAATGGAACGAATGCAAACACACTCGGAACAATTGCATCGATCGATTGGACCCTTAGCCCTGCACGGGTGCATGCAAACACGGTGATACATGTGGCCTGGAAATCACTATCGCCGTTGACTCTCGGGAGGTGACTGCGATCGAATGTAAATTTTCGCGTCCCTATCTCCTCCAATCCTTTGATCTGTATTTGCGTTGGACATAAGCGTAAGGCGATACGAAGCTTGTTCACAGAATGACCGGAATGGGAGGTCTCTTTTTCACTCTCTCGAAATCCACTGTGAAGTTATACATGCAAGTCAGCAGAAACAATAGGAGGTTAACAGCAGCTGCAACCACCCCCAGTGCCTCCGTGATTGCTCCACCGAAAGGGGTGTGGTGTAATTTTAATAATGTGACAACCTTGCCGGGATCAAACGGGGTTAATTCGATTGCTTCCAGGTAAAGTGTTCGGCTGGTGTAAGACGATATTTTATTTATATTTTCAACAATACATAACTTATCGTCTCGTAAGGTAATAACAGTATGAAGTAGATATTCACTTATCAACTGAAGTCGGACAATTTCTGACCGGTAAAAGCGACGACTTGTCGATAGTAAGGATAGAAACTATCACATATCATGTCTTAGAAATTCACAATAATTAGATAAAATTTATCGATATTCAAGCTGTCCCAAAAGACTTTCTTCCGTCTAATATTTATTTATCACATGCTTCATTTAAATCATTTCACACAACAAGCCAGTGTTTGACATATTTATCGTATTGTTGTGTTGTTGTAAATCGCAAGAAAGTTGTTGTAACAGTTCCTTCTGAAAGTCAAAACGAGCGGGGATTGGCAAACGCGGTGTATCTTTCTTTTCTCCAAATGTAGAATATGTTGAATTCAGGTTCGGGTCACTTTGATAGAAGGCGCATCAAACAGTGACCCCGAAACACCAAGTAAGTTTTTTACTTAATTCCACTGTTTTCCTTCAGTCACTTAACGTTACTCTGCTTTTCTTTTTAATTTGGAACTATTATTTATTCGTATGCGGCAGACATATGTTATGACAAACAAATACATACATATTTTCTAATTTTACTCCCGGATATATTGCTTCTACTAACTTCTTCTTATTCCCACTTGTTATTCTCTGTCTCACACCCTGCGGTAAATGACCGTGTGTGACTTTCGCAATTACAATCTCCTCAATCGATTGAATTTCAATTTGACCATTTCGAACCCCGTTCTGCTAGTTCACGAATTTCTCACCCACAAAAGCCTTACCCAACTGTCAAGGTGAAATGGCAGCACCCGATTCAAAGGGAATTCAAACGAACCGCACTTATAGAAACTGTCCCTCGCAGTAGGTAAAAGTTAATCCGGTCACAATTGCGCACTCACACAAGCACCAAAACCTGCAGACACTACTGACCAAACACCGCCCATGCGTCCTTTACACCCTTCAATACACTCTCCGATCGATGCCGGATCAATGTTCGTGTCCTTTCAATTAAATTGCCATTCGTGGTGACCAATTCGTTTTGCGCCAGTCAAAAACTAAACAAAAACCAGCTACCCCCCCTCCAGCACGCCGGAGAGGCAACCTGCCGCGACTGTGCACTTAATTGTTGTCACCGTGCCGTTACGATTGTGCCCGAGAATGAGCAGTGCTGGCTGGCCAGAGGGTGACTTTAGGGAATGGGAACCGTGTGTTATTCTTGCTCGTGACCCATTGCGCAGTGTGGGTCCGCTTCATTAGCGCAAAATGATTTCAAAAAGGAGACACATGTGTTTGCCACATGTGCGTATGACCTCTGCGGGTTGCGGGCGCCATGAATGGGCGGCGAGTTCGAACTTTTTCCCGCACAACCCTACCCTTGAGGGCTAGCGAAGGGGCACCACCTCGTATGTACCGTCGATGCCGGTCAAGTGTAGACCAGAATGCGCAGAAGTGTAGACCACGCACCATGTGGAAAGGGAAGGCAAATACACATTCGCTACAATCTATTTAATGTCTCGCTCTGGTTGGGCTTAGAGTTCCCCACACCAGTCCGTCGGACGTGACGGACAGAAGTCGCACATTTTCATGCCGCCAAAGGGCACCCAAACAAGTACGGGCAGAAGGATTCAAAGAAATTGGAAGGGAAAGAAACAACAACCGGCCGATCAAATGTGGCTGCGTGCGTTGATGGTTGCGGCAGTGGCGGCTACTTTCAAGCTTCGACGTCGGTGGCACTTCAGCGTGCTCTCTAGTGTACCCCTAAGTGTGTGTGTGTGTGTGTGTGTGTGCTTTTTTGCAGTTGAAATAAAATGCGACATTTTGCGAAGCCTACGACCAAATGCTGTCTTCGTTCCAATTGCATTCTCGAGTAAATTAAACTGTCGATCAAAGCATGTACAAGTCCGGCGTCGGTGTTGGGCTGCCAATCTTAAATTGACAAAATAACCTGACGCGAATCGCGATCGTTGATCCTTTCTTTCGGCTTAGAGGTTTGGTTCTACGCGTGGCATAGAGAGAAGTGAGCATGGGTGCACGATTGCCTCGAGTTATGCAGTTTCTCATGCACCTGACCTGCATCAAGTTGGGCAGGTCCGTTTAAAGAGCGGCCATTGGAATGTAGTGAAAAATAACTCATTATAACATGCAGCAAATAAGAACAAATATTCTTTGAAATTAAAAAAAGTGCTTTTAAACATTGTTTTTTGTTTTGTAATTTAATGTCGTAACGTAATAAAATATTATTTATTTGTGCATTCATATTCCGGAAGGAAAACGTAGTCATCTCTCCAAGTTTCTGTGAGTTCTTACCTCTGATATGGGGAATTAGGTTAATTCCGAAATAAAGAATGGAAAATGTTTGCCACTCAATGATTAAACTGATTAATTGGTTATGTAGCTGGATGTTTCAGGTTATTTTATTCCAAATAATCACTATCCTGCACACATAACATAAGTTGATGCATAACGTGTTAACGTTACTTTTAGATTAGTTTATATATGAGCTTCATAAGCATATCTCTTAAGCCATTATCTGGCTGACATGACCGGATAAGTCATAATGCCAAGCGGGGAAAAGATTAGATTATCAACTTTTTAGATTTTCCACATGAGGACATATGAATAAATCATTACTTAGTTCCTTAGACCAATCATTCTAAGGTTATATAATTTTTTAATAATTCTCTCCCTATGATTATTGGGTTTGTTTTATGCATTATGCGCTATATGTTTTTTTTACTGCTGCGGACTTACAAAATTGTGGTTGGCCTAAGGAAAGGAGAGGGAAGAGGACTCACGAGCACGGGAATTGATATGCAGGAGTACTCGGTCATTAAAAATCGAGAGTGCCCAAGAAAAAAGCAATTCTACCCATTGCTTGAATGGCGCTTAAAGATAAGCAGTAATGGTCTATCACTCTGACGTAAGGTAGGAAAATAAACATGGATAAAAGATTAAAGAACTGGAACATCAAGGTCGTAGGACAGGTGAAGAGCTATGAAATAAGAGAGTGGATGAGAGTATCACGTTCTAGTATTTCTCCATTTGTAACACGTTCAGTGCATTTTGAGTTCGACCCATAATTCTGATTCTACATTCCTGTGTAAGGTTGATTATTTTAAGATTTAGGGGAATACAGTTGAACATATTTAGTATTCTGAGAAGTATCATGCTTTCTGCATCAAGGATTTTAAGCTTTATTTATTTTTGTATTTGAGAAAAGATCATTTTAACGCACATTATCTGATATTGGTTTCGACTTTAATATATTCTTGTTGACATATCTTTCCATTAATTCCTCCTCTAGATTATACTGTTATTACTTTTTATTACTTCTTTTCGTAAAATTAAGCTAAACCTGTAAAGTTTTCTTATTCCTATACAGAAGCATAATCATTAGTCAAAATATGTTCAACAACAATTGTTGTTATTCAGGAATTTATATTACTTCTTTTTAAAATCCTTGGATTTTAAATTACTTGCCAACCTCATCCCATGAAAGATTGGGGTTCATGTTATTAATAAACCATCAAACCCTTAGATTTTGTTTTCTTCTAATACAGCGCCATTCTCATGATGTCTAAAATACTGATAATACTTCAGGCATGTCCAGAAACCCATTGATACTTCCAAGACCTTGCTAAAAAATCGCTACACTTCTATTTATAACATTCCAAATTATGTAATATACCAATATTTAACTAATACTATTATTATATAACTAATAATAATATAAACTATAACTTAATTCCAATCGTATTGATTAGCAAAGCTTTTAATGGTATAACACCTATTACATTATTCTGGTAAAATCTCCATCATTCCATTGCGAGCTAACTTCAATAGCTGCACTCTTGAAGAGGTGAATGTAGCCACAGCGACTCAAGACCACTGTAATAAAAAAAACTTGCACTCTTGCAAGCAAAAATTACAAATCAATCGTTCCATCTATTCAATTCGTATTCACTCATCAGCAACTTTTACTTTAACCTATCATAAATTTTATGTTCGCTAATGGGACCGTTAATCTCGAGCCCCCGCATAAACCAACCGCATACGGCTAGCTCGCACGCATTTGCATTTCGAATGCAAATGCTGCACTTGTTCCGGCCAAACGTGCACCATAAAGTGTGTACTCGCGGCTCTTTTGCCGGCTTTTGTGTGATTTTACGATGGGTGACAGTCTTCTATCTGGGCGATGCAGTTGAAGCTAGAAGTGAAGTGTCAACACACTTCAGCGTGACGTGCTTTAACGCCTGTCGCTGTAAAATGGAGCTGCGAGTAGCGATTTGTTCGTGGGAAGCCTTTCTCTCCATAGTGATGGCTTTCATTCAGCTCTTAGAACAGTCCGAAATGCAAAGGCAAAGAAAATTTTTAAGTTTTATTAATTGTGCATCTTTATCAACGTACGATAAGCAGGAAAAACTTCAAAGCATCAGTTCATCCTTCATCCAGTTCATAAATCCTTTACAGTAATTTCATCATTAGATTTATAATCATTGAACCAAATATCTAACGATGTATCTAATTCTATTATTTATAAATAACCATCATTATTTTATGCTCCAGCATTCTATTCAATAAAATGCAAACCATCATACATGACTCGCCTATGGACTCTCGCGCCCATACTTCGAATGATGCACAAAACAAGTAACAGGGTTTGATTTATTGCATTCGTGGGTGCATATATAAATTCATCGTTATTCAATTAAAATGGAATAAATTTACGGTTAATGTTTTGATATTCATGATGATCGATGGCATTACAGAAAGTGCGAATCGCGTGGTGCAAACGCAGAAGTACACGGTAGGTTTGTTGTTCTTGCTGCTTTGCCGAGTTCCACCGTGCAATCCACTGCTGAGGCCGTAACGCGAAGCGGGTCCATTCTTTTGGTCAATGAATAGCAGCAGTAGTGCGTGGAAAATATACCAAAAGCATAATAGTGACAAATGAGGCTCTCATAGATATAAAGGATAAAACATGCAAATTATAGACCTTTTATCAACCATATCACCGAATAGTATGCTCAGTTTGTCAATTTAAAGCAAATTTATAATCAAAACGAATTCTCAATCTTTAACGACTGGTTAAAATAAGAGTAATATTGTAAGGTATGTATGTGTAAGGTTAACATAAAATTAAATAAATAATACAAAAAAGTTAACATTCAATATTAATTTCCTATTCTCTGGGTGGATATACGTCCAGTCCATCTGCATTCTCTACGATTTCCCTGCCATGCAAATCGACTCTCCGAAGCACCACTCGATCGTGCCGTTTGCATTTGCATTTGCTTTGTGTGGGAAAATATTTCCTACAGTACCATTTGGATCTGACCGGGAATGCAATTGAGGTTAATCCAAGGCAAAACTGTCAGGAATTTCGTTTCGCTAACCCTGTGATGTGGGAAACATGTTCCCTAATATACGGTTGCAAAAGATGCACTTTAAATTTAAATATTTAAATTAATATATTATCCTAATCCATGCCGATGTCCTTTCTGAAGCGAAAGACACGTAAACAAAACAAAAAAAAACAGACATAACATTCATCAAATAAACACCACGCGCAGTAACCGGAATGACCCATTCCATGAGAAAATGAGTTCTGATCAATCTACCAACCTTCAGATCGATTGGGGTTTAACTATTTTATTGCATTTTCTGCTCAAACACCTCACAACAAGCTACCGATTGTTTTGCGGGTACCGCGCGCTTCTACTACACTTTTCGGTAGCACTTTGATTGCTTCGATCGTACGTGCAAGATAAAATGTAAATCGAGTCCGATTGGGCACCGATGGGTACCGTGCGCAACCGTCTAAACACGATGTTTCGAGGGTAGGCTCGCGCGTTCGCGCTTTTACGATGATTTGAGTTGCTGATTCGAGCTAACGATTGCGGTACGGGGCTCGGTTCTTGAGTTTGAAACCCCGTTTCGTACGACCCTGGAGAACCCTGGCGCTCCACTCTGAACGGGGACCCCAGTTTTGATCGATTTCGATCATCCGCGCTACGATCGACAAAAGGCACCCCCGAGCAAAGGATCTTTCTTGCACCATAACAATGAGTACTGTTTGCCTTCGTAGGTTGCTCCCGTATACGCCTTCGGTTCTTTGCATAAACGCGGGTCGCTCTTTCCTAAGCCGGATCAGGTGAAAACTAGTTCAGGTTCACAGGTGGGCGTAAGCCGTACACCAACCAAGCCTGTCCGGTTCAAGCACTACACTCGGTAAAGCTGAGCCTGAATTGAGCTGCCAGCTTAGTCGAAGGTGAAACAGACTGCAACCTGCAGGGCTGGTGGCGAAATCGGTAGGACGTGTTCGAACGAGGAACTTACATGCTGTAGCTGCCTTCGAGGGAACCTTGAAAGTTTTTGGGAGTGGTTTAGCCGTCTATCAAACGGAGAGGAGATTTTATTCAAACGCGAGATTAGTAGTTGCTGGCGTAATTTAAATTATCCGTTGTATCGCTTCCTGGCTTGACGGCAGGATTTTTGTCCTAGTTGTGTGTGAAGATATGGATGATACGGAATCAAATTATTTTCAAGGTCCTTATGAAATGAAAGAATTTAGAAATGTTTGATAATTTCAATGAAGTCAAATATCTTAAATGTATCTAAAGTAGAATCGCAATGAAAGGTCTGTGGAGTCGATTCAAAATTCCTCTATCCCACTCGTTGTTTAATATTTAGTCTGAGTTCGCTTGAGATTAGAACCGACGCTCCTCTTATCCTCAGTCCTCCTTCTGCAAGCTCAGGTCATGTCATCTTTTCGTACATACTAGACATTGCAGCTCACAATGAGCCTGTACTCGTACTAGTTTGTATGTTCTATTCCTCTCTAGCTGCTTTTCGATCTCGGCTGTAAGCTTTAAATCTATTATTTTACCCTTTTCAACTCTCCGACTCTTTCAATTCTGAGGAATTTCATTAGAATTTTAATATACAATTATTTTTTTTCTTGTAAAAAAATCTTGTCATTTTTTTTATGTTCCTGTCGTCTTAAAACCCATTTAAACACCTACTCGGTTCTGTGGCGCAATGAATAACGCGTCTGACTACGGTCCAGAAGATTCCAGGTTCGACTGCGGGCAGGATCGGAACTATCATTTTCTTTCCGTTGTGAAAACGGTTCAAACCTCACTGGTGCTTGCTTTGGCTCATGTTTTCGTTCCAAAAATGATAGCTATTTTGTTTACAATTGTCCTGACATGATAGTTCACATACGATGTTGCATTCTACCCCTGGCTCACCCAGATGCACAGGAAAGCAAACAGCAAGGAGGAAAGAAACACTTTCGCTTACCGCTCACCGGCAACAGAGTGTAGATCAATCAACGGTGACGATCGCGAGCTCCGCCACCAAAGCAGTGGCAACACCAACCGAGTCAGCAACATCGATTAACTCTCTCGTGTGTGTGTCGCGACGGTGCCCAACATGAGCACACTCTCGTACGTGATCATATAACATGACACGTTAGCAGCGAGGCGCACACACTTTGACACACGCGCGAAACACATCAATCAGTGATTCCTCTCACTTTCTTCGTCAAACCACAGCAGCCGCAGCAACTGTCATGGTCGAATTTGTCTTCCACGGTACGGGTTTTATTTTCAACATAAGAAACTTTTCATTTCAGAATTATATCTGATAGTTTTCTCTGAGCAATCTTTTTACTTCACGTAAAACGCTATAGATTCTTATATTTAAAATTTTAATGATTGTGTAGTACGTGTACATCTTTGAATAACATCTATTTATATAATTAATTACTCAAAACATAACTTAGCATAAACAAATTCCCAAATAATGGCATTAGTGAATTTAACTGAAGAATATATGTTAATGTTACCGAACAGGAATTAATAAATTGACTTCCTATATGAAATTTTGTTTCTATTTTCAATATACCATCTCCTAAAGTATTCGCTCCTTCCTCCGACACCATTCGCATGCGTCGTTCACTAGCGTCTTTTTTTTTTTTAATTTCACACCATCCCTTCTAATTTGCCTTTCTCGCGAACGGAACGCGCCAGAGATTGATCGTCCATCTCCACGTTTCGGACGATGTCACGTATTTTTGCACGGCCGAACATCCAACTACTTCCATCCCCCTTTTGCAGCCGATGGGAAACCGGGCCGAGATCATGGGCTTTCGGGTTGATTGATTTTTAATTCAATTTACAAAGTTCTCACGACGCGTCAACGCACGGTGTGCACGGTGCCGTCACGGTGGACGTTACGCGCCGGTGCAAACAAGTTGTTGTAAGTGGGAACGTTAAAACTGCTAAACGAAGCAAGCCATTCGAAAAAAAAGCATAAACCTGTATATACAGTAAGAAGCTCGCCTGAGAAGGGCTCTTGATCCTTTCGAGCGGTTTTAGCGTTTTAGTATTTTTATTACACTTCGCTGCTCACCACTCGAGCGGGTCACATAAACCTCCTACTACCAACCCTCTGTACCCTATCCGCGCAGGATAAGTTCTTGGCAGGCAGGGTGGAAATAAATAAATAAATAAACCAGGTCACCATGCACGATGCCACGACGATCGGACGAACTCCATGCCAGCCGGATCGTGATGAAACACATGAGTGATGTTATGCTGAGAATCATCGAAAGTGAGCGATTTTTTTTTTCACATGCATCTCGTTGTCAACCAAAGATCAATGTACGACTGCAAAAAAAATAAAGCACCAACAGGACTCGTTTCCATGTTCCTCCCTTTTTCATCCAACTAATCCAGTGAAAGGATGTGTAACGGCGTACTTTTATTCGGTGAGCATATTTCCTACTAAACCTTTGTCCAACCAATGTAAAATTTTCACGAAGCACTTTTCATGACGATCGTGGACACTACGAACAAAATGCTTCGTTTGTCTAACATCTGTCGCCGACACAGTAGACACAGGGGACAGTAGCAATTCTTGCATAATCGGTACTGTGAGCATAAATAGACAAGATATATGTGTCACGGTTCCCAAACCGACTGTACGAAGAGTAATGATGTTTGGCGGACAGAAATAAAGCATATAGATTCCGGGGTACGAGACTGAATATCCGACGCGATTGTTTTTATTATGGTAAAGTAAAAATCAGAACGGTAACTTATGATTAATAGCTGATAAACGATTCCGTGGACAAAGCTCTATGATGAACGATTGCGTGATGTCACTTGTAATGCAAGTGTAAGCGGGATTGCATAGTTTAAAAATTGAACATAAATGAAATCCACATAAGATTATTGAGCTCTTTTTCATATAAATTTTTACCTTTTTTATTTCTATATTTTTAACAATAAGATTATTTCATTAATTTTATATGAAATAATTTTATTTCAATAAAAAATTCAGTAAAATGTTGAACAAATTTCTAATTTTAGAATTGGTATATCACCAAAGAGCACTTATAGAATTCTCGAGATATGAGATACAATAAAGGGGCCTATGATTCCTTCCACTAGTTTTTTTATATGCGTTTTGACGTTTGGCGGCTTATCCGCTGCTAGCTTTCCATACAAACTGGCGA
>KI422607.1:56059-78126 GCA_000473375.1 Anopheles culicifacies | reverse complement strand
AGATACCAACAACGACATTAGATGTCACTGAATCAACGGAAGTGACCACGAATATACCAATTACTATTACTCCGCCACGTAGCACAACTACTACTACTGAAGCTGAGATCACAACATCAGAGACGACGACGGAGATACCAACAACGACATCAGATGTCACTGAATCAACGGAAGTGACCACGAATATTCCAATTACTATTACTCCGCCACGTAGCACAACTACTACTACTGAAGCTGAGATCACAACATCAGAGACGACGACAGAAATGATTTCTACAACAGAGCATTCTGGAACGACTTCTTCTATCAAATTGACCACTTCAACAAGTCCAACACCAACGATCGCTTCTCAGGCTTCTACGACGAGTTCTGTAGACAGTAACGAAAGTACTACTGATGACAGCTTTGAAACAACATCAAGTACTAGCATTTCGGTGGCATCAACCACGGATGTTGATTCGCAAGACGGTTCCACAACATTGACGCCCATTATGACGACACCCGGATTGTTTCAGTGTACAGCAGAGGGGCGATATCCGGATCCCAGCCGACCCAACTGCGAGTCTTATGTGCTGTGCGTTAAGAACAGCATAGGAACGCTCACGCCAATCCAGTTTTTCTGTCCACCAACGACAATCTTTTCCGCTACTGCGGGCTTATGCGTGTCGGTGCTAACGTACAGCTGTGAGTACGAGACGACGAGCAACGAACCACCTACATCCGTAGCGCCAACAACTAGCACAACATTCATCCCAACGCCAACTCCGTTCGTTTGCACGAAAGCGGGCAAATATCCTAATCCGCATTCGATCTACTGTAAATCGTACTACTATTGTCTGTACGATAGCAACATGAATCTGATCGGTGTAGAGCTAACCTGCCCTGGCAGCTCAATCTTCGCCACCGACGAATTGCGGTGTGTACCGGCTGAAAAGTACCAGTGTGAACGGGGTATCGCAACAACAGCGGCAACGATCAGCTCATCCGCCAGCACGACCGCTACAGCGACCATAACTACAACGACCACTAGTGCGACGTCCACCATCGGTATGGGAGGTGGATGCAAAACAGCTGGAAAGTTCCCAACCGACACGCCGAACGATTGCTCCTCCTACCAATTCTGTGTGATGCTAGCATCCGGAGAGCTGGTGGAGTTAATCCTAACGTGTCCAGGCAACACACTGTTCGACGAGGTAAAGAAGGTGTGCTCGGATAAATTTGTATGCTCCCGGGGCCCATGAATACATACAACTCAATTTCAATCAACTTCATATCTATTAGAATAAACCACTGTGCAATGCATTGGTTGGACTGCATCTTTATGTAACGGATCGAATAAAATCCGAACGCTCGGTGTAACGTACGGTAGAACACAATAAATTATTTATGGAATTAAACGATTATGTATACATTTAGCATTTGCATATACAAGGAGAGTTGTGTTGTCTTAAATATTTCAAAATTCTAGCTACCAGTGGTCTTCCAGTGTACGAGTTGCGAAGAATGTCCACTTAACACTCTGCTACAAAATGTCTCTAACCATCTCTCTTTGTCGAGGTATTCCCACAATACGACACAACCATCGAGCCTCCTGGGGGCTTCCTTCCCGAGTTACTCAGTGGTTGTAGACGGTTTCCACCACACCTTTTGATTTATGAACTAGCCGTATGGACATCTTCAATGTACGGTACTTAGAAGATTAAAAATCCGAAAATGATGTCTGAAGATATATTATTGCACATGAAAAGTGAATTCTGCAAGTCACCAAGCAATACGGCCTGGCCGTTACTCATGAAGCTCAGACGACTTCTACGTGCGGTAGGTACATATACATTAGTTTTAGGTCGAGAAATGGTCCCAGGGTTAAGATGTGAATACCGAGACATTGTAGAACAGGGAGTTGTTCATGTCATGGGGAACCTTGGGCGCTCAGGAAAGTATGTTACGTAAGAGGGGTTTTCTGCTGCAGATGTAGAAATTGCATATAGACGGGGGTGTTCATAATAGACTTTGAACAATTTTAACGTAGAACCGAGAGAATATAAAACTACTTTCGTCCACTCGTCTTCGATTCGGATGTAGTGGAAAATTTAAAAAAAAACTTACTAATACTATTTTAGCAACTCAAAGGCACTGTGGCTGGGATTTATGCTAAGCCCTGAGGTAAAAAGGTAAGTTTCATACATTTACATCTTAAGCAATTTGTTCACACACAGCTCTTAAGAACGTTCAACGAGCACACTAATGGCGCTCCTCCTGATCTCTCTCTCTCTCTCTCTCTTTTCTGGCACCTTGCCATCGTCTATCGGGGTGTGCCTTGGGATCCTATAAAACAGTTCATACCTTCTCACTTTTTCTGTCAAATAGCAACAAATGGTTTTTTAGTTTTTTGTTCCACCCGATACGGGTAGATATTAATAATCTTGCGCAATTATCTGGGCAAGCTTCCCTCTAATGCGCTCCTTAAAGTCCGATCATGTAAGGTACACGCGCACCACTAGCAGTGTTGTGAAATGAAATGTACAGTGAAATAAAAAAAAAAAAGCTGTTCCTGGTTTATTAAACCCCTCAAGGCAAAACTATTATTTAACTTTGCTCACATGTACCCATGTACTATTGGTAAATAATTGAAAATGGTGAAGAACCTGTTTGAATATGAATAGCTCACCCGAACCGACAACGTGCTTATGGCACCGGCTGCAAAGTTGCCCGCCAAAATAATAAAAAAAGAAAGAAACTCCACCAGTCGGTGACTGGTTATTAAACGTCGTTATCAAAATCTAACATTTATCGCTTACTAACTAACATTACTCCGATATTGCGCTTTCACAACTTGCTCCTTGCACTACTGTGGACAAGGATTCGCATGATCTAATCACAACGGCAATGCACGATGCATTAACCACGTCTGTTGAGCATTGCAGTTCTAAACGTTGAAATCTAATCTAAAGCAGTGAAACGAACGCATACGAAACCTAATTATGATGTTTAGTCGTGTTTACACCGAAATTAACCCCATTCTGACTGTTCGGCCTGCATTACCAGCAAATCGGATCGACGCACTTCGTTAACACACACATATACAGGTGAGAGGGTTTTAGGGTGTTTCCTGCTTTTTGGCAACCTGCATCGCTAGACTACCATGGATTGCGCATCATCGCACGCACACGGACGACACAGATCTGTCTTTCTGGCTAGCCTTAGATCACATTGCTTACGACGTGTACGTGTATATTAGACATTTTCTAGTACGGTAGTTGTGTTGTGAGATCACGCTTTCTGCAGCAAACGGGTTAATATTTTTGATTTGAAAACATAAAACAAGCAAAACAAAACAAAACACGTAAAGAGCGTTAATATTATTACGAAGTGCATACGGCTTATAAATGGCAGAGGACAAACAAACATCACAATCCTTTGCCTATTACCTACAAAAACCGCCCAAGCAAACAAACGAACAATTGATGGAAAGGTTTTCCCGAGGCGTGCTCTACATTACTCCTTGTTTAGCGTTCGGGCTAATGTTCGCTTCGCCATAGTTTCACGTAAATTCAATTTCAAATTCCTTGTGACTAAAGCAGATAAATAAAACGAATAACTTAAGCGCTGCAATGAGTTATAATTTACGTAAATTTCGAATCGAGTATCGGGATTACAAATTTCACCAGCGTGAATGTTTGTTTTGGGGAAACCGAAATGGTAAAAAATGTTTGCCAATCTTTCGTTAGCTGTCCGAGCTTCAGAGGGCGTGCAGAACATCGTCTCCTTGCTTTTCATTCTTCATCTCTCTGTTCCGGGTCTTCGTTTCCTGTTCCTGCATTTAGCTTTATCCACTTCTTCTTCCAACTCCAGTTTCATTCATGGTTTCGCCCGTTCTATTCCGTAATATTTTCGTATGCTTCGTACGTAAAATGATAAATAGAGTTAGATAATGTTTTGTTTGTTTCGTATTTGGTTGTACTGCGTCTGTCAGTCCTAGGCCGGTGAGTCTTAAACTTCTGCCATCTAATTTAGAGTGAAGACCTTACGGTCTTGTTGCGGCTGTACATTGGCTTACTAATCTTATTGTTGTTTCATTTTTCTTTGTTCTGCCACGTCGCTAGATAAATCAGCCCTTACAAACGATAGAAAACTTTTGCAGATTAACTTCGAGCACGGCATTAAAGAGGACTTTAAAGATATGTAAAGTATTAATGGCCGCAAAACTCCACACGAAGCATAAAAGCAAACAACAACCTTTCCCGAAAGTTTGAACGCCATCTTTATCTTGTTGCCGTATCCTTTAGTCACCACAAGAAGGCATATCAATATAGTGATAGATAGATCCAGATGGGATTTGATCCCCGGTGCTGCCATATGAAGATCGGCGTAAACTCTTGCTTTCCCCAAAATACTTCCTTCCTTCGTATACATCCGTATACGAGGCGGTATAGAAGATATTGCACAAGATAAGCGGATTATTTTTCCTGTATCTTAACCAGATATATGCAAGACTTTTAAACATTACTACAGGCTACGGTAAAAACCTAAATACAATAAAAAAAATAATTTAAATTTGGCAGTGAGCAATCCATCAATGAATTTCCTGTTCATTCAAGTCACGAAAGCCAGAAGAGCCGCGGAAATATAAGCCCCCCAAAAATAACTCCATTAAAAAGTGGCAAAATTAAATAAATTACAAATATCCGATTGCAGTGCTGATTATCTAGCTGCGGGATGTACATATTTTTGCAAGATCTCGTTGGACCTTTGTTTACTAATGTACGCCGAATAATATACATTTAGCACAATAGCATGCCAATGGAAAGGGATCTGTGTTCCGTGATATTGCCCGTTGCAGTGGCGTTGAAGAATCAAGATAATAACAGAGAAAGTAATTACTTATAACCTACATGAGAGAAAGGAAGGTGTTAAATTCTGCTGTACAATAACGATGGGACACTGTCCTAGCTATCCCCACATTTCATTGTCGTCGAGCTCGTTCGACTGAAAATATAGCGTAGAGCAAGCAAGCGAGGTTGATCAATATACTACAATGTTTGGGATAATTGGAGCGTTTGCTAACATACCTGTGACTGTGCTGTTGTGTTCTGCTGGGGGTTAAGTTCGCCGGTGGAATTTGTTTGAAGGCTGGAAAATTGCTGAGTGACAGCCATCGTTCCATCCGGGCTTACCTCAATCCTTGAGGTTATGTTTTCTGCAAGCAGAAAAATATCATTACAAGGTTGACAATATTTCCCTTCCATCATATGATGTATGATAGCAATGCTCCAGATATAGTTACCTCCAAAACTCGTCCCGTTCGGTGTATAAATCGACCATACGGTCTCGAAGAATCCCTCCGTCGGTGGGCTGACCAGCTGCACCGATACGGTTACTGTATCATTCGGTACGATGGAGGGAACGACGTACTTGAGGTCCTCGTACGAAACAGGAAAGTTTTCCTCCATCATACTTGGATTACGCCGCAGGCCAATGTAGGAACCGCACGGCCACGCGATGTCGCCATTGTTTTGCAACAGCCAGGTAAGCTTGATGCTGTCAGGGATTGATAAATTACAAACAAATAAAGGAAATAAAATAAAGGATTTTTAACATAACCTTCAAACAATTTTAAACACTTACGCGGTGCTCGGAGTTAACTTCTCACCCTTTCCTACCGTGATGTCATTCAGCAGCTTCATCGATGGCTGTCGGTTTTGGGCCATATAATCAAAATAGCATCCCACAGCCGCTTGCAGGTTCCTGTTCAGATGGTAACGTTTAATTAGAGCAATAGTAATACATACATAAAAAAGGAAAGTGTTGGAAACGAAACGATAACTTGAAGAAATGTAACGAACCGATGCGTCAACCCAAGAACGCCAAGGGCAAGCATAATTGATTATGTTATGAAACAAAGGTGCGCGTTCAGCCTAAATCGTCGAGTGCGGTTTTAACACACGAGGTTCTCAATTGTAAACACTTATCGTAGCTGGCGTACGGTTTAGCTAGCATAAGCATTTGATACGCGACACAAACTCCCTAAGGTGATCGCCGAGATCAACGAAGATCGAAATAAACAAATCCGCAGCTCCGAGGCGATGAACGTAAACAAACCAAAAAGATGCAAGCGTGCAAGTAAACAAAACGCGAGTTGACACCAGCGCAATGGCAAAAGAACAATACGCTAGTTGACACCAGCATAAGGGTTTGATTAGGGCCAAATAAGGGATTGCGTGGGAGAAATGATTTCGCTAGCTAAAACACACAACGAAATATGCGTTCGTACACGCACCAATATTTGTAACGAAAGGAGTATATGAAATCTAAATTTTGGAATAAAGTATCTTAATTCTCTAGACACCGAACTTGTCTTGACTTTGGTTCTGGGATCTTGACGGATTCGATAACGGATGTTTGCGCTAAGCTTCATGCAATTGGCCTTCTCCGAAGCAATCCCCGATAGAACCCTCCGCCTTGGTTAGTCTCCTCGTTGAACTCTTCGGCACTGATCGTCGCCAACAATCGATTCAAGAGCGGATGTTTGAACGGCGCGTTCTTAACGCACGGACTTCTCCGAAGTAATCGATTAAAGGCAACTTTCTCTGCAAGTCTGGAGAAAAGGTCACGTTTCGCGATAACGTTTAGCGGCCCGCGTACCTTCGCAGCAACGGCGGCACCGTAACAGAAAGAAA
Source organism: Anopheles culicifacies (assembly GCA_000473375.1). Lineage (NCBI taxonomy): Eukaryota > Metazoa > Arthropoda > Insecta > Diptera > Culicidae > Anopheles > Anopheles culicifacies. The sequence continues at coordinate 71,449 of KI422607.1, read as the reverse complement.
TAAAAAAAACAACTTCCTCGGTTCACAAACTGCTTACCAGTTGGTCATGTCGAGGAAGAATGTCGCCGTCGAGTAGTTAACATTCCCTCCAATCGATTGAAACTGAAGGATCAGCTCTTCCTTGTCCGTAGTAACCATAGCTAAATCAAAGAACAAAGGAAAAGGTTGAAATGAAAAATTCAGATGCAGCAGCTACATCCGGACTTGCTAGAGCTACCACCAAATGCTTACAGCTAAACTGGGTCAGAAAGTTTTGCTCGATATCGTCCGGCAGCGAATTGGATGCGTTCTCGTCCGAATGCTCCATGTTGCTTGCTGGTTGAGGATGATTGTACAAATTTCTGCCTATATTTGATTGAGCCTGTTCAGATGCGAACTGCAAATAGCTGCGTCTTTGCAGTGGTTTGATTGTACGCGGATTGATTGTTAGCAGTGGCACCAAAACCTTCGAACCAAGCACCTTCCCGTGTGCGAATCGGTCTGCTCTACACCAGCACCGATGGATATACGTAAAGCGCTTGGTACACAAATAATTCGGCGGAGGAAATTGCACCTGGCACGAAAACAACAAAATAGTTGCACTGATGTGATGGAACGTTGGAGGCTACAACCAATGACAGACTGATTGTCAAATGCATTCCATCGCCAGCAGCAGGGGTAGACAACTAAAAATAAGCAGCATTTCCACGTATCACTCAAGTGAATGTGAAGCACATACATTCATTTTTATTTATTGATTTCAAATTGTAAGCCCAAAATATAACATGTAAGCTTCCAAAGTGCAAGTGAATATAATCCGTAATTTTCATGAATAGAAAGGGCTTTTCATGTTTGACAACTGAACTGTCAAATTTTCTCTGGATTATTTTAGTTTCCTCTCCGGTTTATTCAGCCCCCGAAGAATTACTGTTTTTTTTTATTTAGAGTTATTGAAATACACCCTACCTTAGATCCTGTGCTGTATTCAAGTGTTTGCACACAATTGGCAAACCCTGATGCATAAATGTGACCGTCATTTTATTTTGTTTACTGTTTGTAAACAGAACATTTTACCGAATATTGCAGAGTTGAATTCAAAGGTAGTAAGTAAAATAACGTAAAACATATTCTTTAGGGCAAATTTACGTTTAGCAACTTCGCAAATCCTACACTATGTAGAAGTGTCTGGAAATAATGTTTGTTCACTCAACAATGGCAGTAATTTTCTCGATATAAACATTTAAACAAATGCAAAATTTCAAACAAATACTCGTTTGTTATTGAGTAAAGTTTATAAAGTTCGAACACCGAAATGTAACAGTATGGTATACATGTGGAAGAATTTATGTGAAAGCCGCCAATGTTTACCCAACCACTGTGTTCAGGCACGAATATTACGCCGTATAAACATTACTCCTAGCACCAAACTGTCATTCATTCGTTTGCTCTTTGTTGCAGCTTCCAGATCGCAGATTCCGGAGCAGGTTGCGGGCGACACAAGTGCTGTTGTACTCTTATCACTACGCAAGAACCTAGGCAAGAATGGCATCGGGAAGGTCATCAATCTATCAAGATCTGTCGGAGGTATGTTCGAATCGGGTGTGTTTTGTCGTTAGAACCTAATGGGACTTTAGTTACCCGGTCCATATACTTGGCAAGTGGGACATGGAATACAGGTTAGAGATAGCAATTTTAAACGAAATGATTTAAAAAATCATAACTGCAAAAGGTGTTTTCTTTTTAGTTTCTCTGTATCCTGTGTTGGTGTGTTGAATGTTTGTGTGAACACTTGAAATACTTTTTTGTAATGTCCAATTAGCCAGATAAGAGAAATCCTGCAAATACCGGTTAGCTAGCGCCCGTTCTGCACGCCCTGAAGAATAACGCAAGCACACATTTCACTCTGTACGTAGAGGATGACTAGAACGTTTTGTAACGTCTAGCGATTCTTCGCTACGGTAAGGAAAATTCAATTCCCTGTAAAACCAACACTGTTTCATGATGCTTTTCATGCCTTGAGAAGTGCTTTACAAGGAGGCTGAAGGATTCGATCGATTTTTTTATTCGGTGATGTAAGGACCGAAAGAAATCAATAAAGAGTGCGTTCGATGAGGTACCAACGATGAGGCGAGCACGTGCTGACAGATGGCCAATAGTAGCAATGTGTAGGGAATATAGTCAATAGCGCACCTTTGGTAGCATATAGAAAGGGAGTTGAAAGTAACATGGTCTTCCCTCAAAGTTGTGTTTCTTTTTCTTTTCTTTTTTGGAGCACTTGAGCACAAGAGGCTCATATATTTGGCTGTGGCATCATAAGGCATCTTGTGTAGCTCCTTCTGTGCAAGTAATTGATGTTTGCATGCTAGCAACCTAGGGCCCTTACATTGCCAATACACCCCAGGAAAAAGAAAACTAAATGTTCCCAACATCCCTACAAACGTTCATCCAAATACCCTTGGTAATGATTGTAAATTTTCTTTTCTTGATTTGCCTCTGTTGTGTCCGGTTGTTCTCCTCGCTCGTTTAGATTTATGATAATGTAATCAATAAGGTAAATTTCACTACATCAACAGCGGTACTGTTGGCAGGTTCTAATTGCTTAACAAAAAAACGTTTCTCTTCTTCTCTGTTATACCGTTCACCCGATAGGAGCATCCCCGAAAGCTGATACCGGAGCTGTGCAAACAGTTTTACAACCTCGGATGGGTGACTGGTACCGGTGGCGGTATAAGTATCAAGCTGGAGTTCGTATAATTGCTTACTATCGTTTGCTTTTCTGCCTAATCCATGATACATAATCCGATGCATCATTATTCTTTTGTTTTTGTGCTTTGTTTTAGTGATGAGATATATATCGCCCCTTCCGGTGTGCAGAAGGAACGAATCCAGCCCGATGATCTCTTCATACAGAATATTGAAGGAGATGATCTGCAAACACCACCCGACTATAAAAAGTACGTCGATGAACGGTGAAACGAACAACCGATATGATGGCGGTGTATTCAGTTACCACAAGAAAAACAAAAAAACTTTAAATATCCTTTCATGTCTTCTTTACCACAGGTTAACAAAAAGTCAATGTACGCCGCTTTTTATGCTTGCATATAAAGAGCGTAATGCTGGTGCTGTTATACATACCCACAGTCCCGCAGCAGTAATGACAACGTTGCTCTGGCCGGGTAAAGAGTTCCGCTGCACACATCTGGAAATGATAAAGGTATGAATGTATCACTGAAGTGCAACAAAAACAAAACCAAATCCTAACCATCTTACGCTTTAGGGAATTTATGATTACGAACTAAACCGTAACCTTATGTACGACGAAGAACTTGTGGTGCCTATCATCGAGAATACGCTGTTTGAGAAGGATCTTGAAGAATCAATGGCCAACGCATTGAAGGACTATCCCGGCACTTCCGCCATACTCGTACGACGTCACGGCGTGTACGTGTGGGGTCACAACTGGCAGAAGGCAAAGACAATGTAGGTGAAACGCTTGCGTGTGGTAGATTGTACCAGATGCTTATGCGTGCTGTCGGTTTGTTTTCCATCTTGCAGGGCGGAATGCTATGACTATCTGTTCTCGCTAGCGGTGGAAATGCATAAAGTGGGCCTGGATGCAAACGCCGTACCGAAACAGTACTAGAATGCGATCTTACCAGCTTTAAACACCTCTCACAAAAGCCTGCTCCTGACGTCCCTAGGAATTAGGAAGACACACCGAAGACACACCGATACACACATGCATGATAATCGAGTAGATTTAGCATTAGTTGTTATCATGGCCTAACCATGAATTTTTCCACGGCGCATTTCTCAACCATTTGCATGTATTGTTTATCCTAATTATGTTATTCAATTCAATGCACAACCACAGGGAAATATATCGCTAGCGTTTACATACGATACGCATTGTTCGTCGAGGTTTTCATACGAGTGATAGAGCGCGTGTTTTTTGTACGACATATTAGTAGGATTTTTTGCGAATAAAAGCGCGCTGTTGTTTTCAGCACCATCCCGAAAACGATTCGATATCATGTTGGAATAGAGAAATCGGCAGACATTATTCGTCACGTTGTTATATAAGATACATCCGGCTGACAAGAGTTCAGGACCTACCACATTAAGCAATTTTTTTCTTTTTCAAATTAAAGCATCACGTTCAAATCCACTCCATTTGAGGGTTTCGATAATTAATATTTCTGGGAGATAAATAACAAATTCTTGAATGACGAAATGACTCGGTCAGCTCGATATTGGGTTCAAAAGGGTTTGTAATAAGCTTAGAAATCGATTCCTCAGTTCGTTCGTTTCCTCGTTTGAGTCTGTGACGGTAAGAAAAAGTTTTGTACGGCTTCTTCCAGCTTTGCAGTGAACTGTTGACAATGCTTGACAGTTACCGTACCAATGTTTAGTGAGAGTAATTGTTTGCCGTGTACAATCGTTCACGTTTCAACATGAATTATAGTTTCGAAATTTGTGAAATTTAGGTATGTATCCACCGGGCTATGAAGGAGGTTGTCAGTCAATCAAGTGAATGTTAAGCAGGTATATTTAGACTAACATTCAACTGTTCTGCAACAACACTATTTGCGCTTCGTTAACGTTTGCGAGTTCCGGTACAGCTAATAGTGTAGTTTCGATACATTCTCCAGGAACCGCTCTTCATCTGATCCTGGGTGAGCTCGGACGTGTGGTTGCATAAGATTCCGTACTGTATAAGAAAGATTCTGTGCCCTAGCATCGTAAGCATAATCTGTCTGTTTGATTCGAACCCATTCGAATTCCTGTACCTGTAACTACCGAGACATTCGAGGTTTAAGTTGCAACGTTGAAGGTGCAAAGGTTTAAGCTCTATTGTGCTATTTCTGACTTATTCTGTGTTATCCTCGCTAACTTCGAAATATATCAAAGGTTTTTTTTCGTACCATAAGAGAGGAGGAACCAATACGTATTATTCAAAGTGCAGAACACTTGAGTCAAGATTTGAAGTCGAACGTCGAATAGGAAAGCTTCAAAGTCCTATGTAATTACAGTTCGACACCCCTGCACAGCAACGCTCTATTTTCTTTTCTACCCTTTCCGTCTTTTTTTTTTTTGTTTTTGTTCTATCGTCAGCTGTCATTGCATTGGCAGCGAAGACGGTAAAGGCCTAAAGGCTCTAAAAAATAAACATCAGCTGTTGGTAAACGTGAACAAACATGTTCTGGCTACGCATGATTTAGGCCTTTTCGCTTCCGAAAAGAAACAGAAAGAGGTCCGTACAAACTGCAAAACACATGTATTCTGCCCATCGATTGGACGGAGGAGTGTCGTAGTGGCGAAAATAATCCAAAATACTCGTGAGTATACAGTGTTGTTACAGTGAGTTGTTTCCATGCCAGCAGTTTTCATTCTGTACCCTATTCGACAATCTACGTTTGGCCCATTGTCTGTTTCATATCAGATCTAATTTTGTTCTATGTTTTCACTTCTGTAGGCTGTAGTTTCGATAGTCAAGATGCAATGGGACAAATCTAACCCACATCACAGCCCATCATTCTTTTTGAAGTATGTGAGCCAATATGTAGAGGAAATAATTTATGCCAGCAGTGAGTACGGTCGCTCAAACAGCATTTCCTACAATGCCATCAACGTTATCGGACGGCCTTCTAATTTTCCTTGCCATGGAGCCCATGTGGATTCCTATCTGTTGGTACGTTGCAGCATCCTGTATGATTTGCAAACATTTCGATTAACACGATTTGCGTCCTCCTTACAGCCCTCGTACGGCAACTGGGGAATGCTGGCACCGTCGTTTACGCCCGAGTTTGGCTTAGGTAAAATACCCGACGCTGATAACCCCCCGGTGGATGACTTCATTGTGGTGAGCTTCGAGCGTGCGGTGTATCCGATTGGCGTGTATGTGTACGAAACCTTATACCCGGGTGCAGTTTATCGCATCTGGGCGTACACGGAACACTGCCAGTGGATACTGCTGTGGGACAAGCGAGAAGATGCGTCACTCGACGACGGCAACACGCCACGGCGAGAATCACGCAAGTTTGGACCGAAAATACGCACCCTCCGCGAGCGAACGCGCGTACTACGCATCGAGTTTAGTACACGCGACTCAAACTACCTATACGGTATTGATGCAATCATGCTGAAGAGTTTGATGATTGACATGGTTGCATTGGAGCGGGATAATCCTACCCTGCCGGAGCAGCTGATCGAACCGGCACGGCAACAACCGATCCAGGATGAACCGGCACGGCAACCGATCCAGCATGAACCGTCCATCACCGACATGCCTTATGAAATGATTTTTAAAATTTGCACCTATCTCGACATAAAATCGCTGCGAAATGTGGAGAAAGTGTCCGCTGCATTCCATGACGTTGTGCGTGACAGCCGGCTGTACCGGGAGGTTAACATGCGACCGTACTGGATGGTGATGAATTCCCATCTGCTCGAATGGCTAGGCGATCGCTGTGCTAATATACGCAAGCTCGATCTTTCCTGGTGTGGATTGTTCAGCATGATCACGGAGAGCGATCTGCAGAGGTGAGTTCAGACCTATTCATCAGTCTGAGTAAGATTTACCAGAAATCTTTACATTTCGACTATCGTTTCCAGGTTCCTGAAGCGGCATGGACGTTCACTGACGCATCTGCGCCTGAATTCGGTTGGATTTCGTCGAGCAACGGATTTTGTGATGTCATTATGCCCTAACGTTACAGAACTGTGTCTGCAGAACATGCACATCGGTGATGATGTGCAGTTAGAGGCGATGCTTACAAAGCTAACCAAACTCGACCTATCGGGTGCAACGATCTCGTTCCGTTCGCTTAGGAACATACTGCAGCTTAGTCCGTCCCTGCAGCATCTGATCCTATCCTGCTGCAATTACCAGCGGTTTCCGCTAGCGGATACGATCGTCCGGTACAATCCTGAGCTTGTTAGCTTGAATCTCTTCAAGACGCGTACGCTGAGCGCGAACGATCTCGTACTGCTGGCAAACTGTACCAAGTTCCAGGAACTCAACCTCGGCTATGCTTTCCACGAGGAGGTGCAGGAAGATGAGCTCAGTCGGCTGTTCGAGGTGTGCCCGGATTTGCGCAAACTTGTGCTAGCCGGCATTCGGGATGTGCACAACAACGACTTGCTCGTCATTGCCCAACACTGTCCCGCGCTGGAGTATCTGGATCTCATGGGCTGCATAACGGTGACCGGCGAGTCTGTGAACGCACTATTTATCGGATGTACCACACTCCGCTTTCTAGAACTCAATCACTGTGACCAGATATCGAACGAATGGGTAACGGAATGGAAGAATCGATACCCACAGGTTGCCATAAAGTACAAGGAATACTGAACCGTTGAGAGGGACAACTTTATTTACGCGCGGTATTTAGGACAAGCTCCGGTACACGCTAATGCCGGCGTAGGTTACAACAAACTATCGGTACGGTACGAATTTCAACTACACGCTTTAACACAGGCACAGTACTGTATCGGGAAAATTCAAGTATGAATTGATATAGATAGATAGCTAGATATATAAATGGGAATATTTAAAAAAATATACTTATTGTTATTATAATTAAGAAATGTTTTCTCTTATTTCCATTTTTTTAGAAAAAAACACAGAAAACTACCATTTTAATCCTCCTTGTTAATGTATGTTTACCCGCACCAGCACAGAAAGTCCTGGGTACGGAGGAACGATCGGGAATGGGATTTTAGTGCCAGATCTGATTAACCGGCACCACTACCATCTACACCATTGGGGTGACTTGCAGGTGGTAATGGTGTACCGTTTGTCATTAAGACGGCATCACCTTGTGTTGGTGATTCTAGGTCACGAAGTATACACGCAAGAAGGTGCTATTTTATTATCTAATTACACCTGAAGATTGTGATATACCAGCTAATGAGCAGTTAATAATCCGAATGAATTACGTAATTGTTTTGGGCATATGCGTTGTCTACAGTAGTCCTTGTGATTTAAGGGTTAGTAAACGCAAACCATTCACCAAAGCTTAGTAAACAAACATTTCAATAAATTCTATAAACCCTTCACCGATATTAGTGTTTTCACCAACCAAATGTCGCGTTTGCTGAGAGCGCAAACAAATTTTACTAAATTTTGTTTAGATAGAAAACTTTTACGTATAAAAATCCTTACCCTGTTACTGCAGCGTTTTCTTACACTAAACTATACTCTAATTTGGATACGGTTTAGTATAAATTAAAATGCGTCATGCGTATACGACGATCGATAAACTAAACTGGCCTATAACCATCGATTGCTCCGAGTATGGTTTGCAGAACTTGCGGGTCAATGTAGCGTCGTGTGCGTTTCACGAGCAAACCACCCGATACGGGTGTTGCCGCCGCAAACGTACTGTACGTGTAGTGTTTCGCCTTGATCGTGTTGATCACCTGCAGCACCAGCTTGATCAGAAACACGGCGAAGGTGAGAAAGGAGATGGTAAGCAGCGCTCCTTCGGCTGATGGGAAATCCATCGCATCCGTCTCACCGTGAGACTCCATCCAGCCTCGCTTTACCCGGCGTCCGGTGAGCGGTTTGCGACCCATCCACAGTGAGGCAATTCGTCGCTCTGTGTGTGGGTGGGGGACAGAAACACGTGATTAAATGTCTGATGGTCAGTGAGACGGAGTGTGTGTTTGAGTGTACTTACCGATGCTGCTTAGTAGCTGATCGCGCATCCCGGCTAGTGTGCGTATTTTATCACCAATCGTGTGTGCCGTACGCTGGACAAAGCTAGCCTGCATCCGACGCAAAAATTCCAGAAATCCACCGAACCCAGTCGCGGATGGTTGGTGCTGTTGTTGCAAATCGATCGTCTGCTGAACGAACTGTTCCCGCTCATCCTTTTCTACCGTTTCGCTCGTTTCATCTTGGTCGTCTTCATCACCGTCGTACTGTTCCTCACTGTCTGGTGGTCGTTGCTCCACCTGCACCGGTAACCGTTCGTCGTAGTCATCGAAATCATCGTAATGCTGTACGAGTGTTACAGCCGGCTGTATCGCTTTGGATGTTTCCGATGCACCCGTTTCGATCGACTCTTCCTCGTACCGATTACCGAATGGTAGCAGCTCTGTCTGTATCACCGGATACTGATCATCCGCCTCATCGCTTTCATCTCGATCACTTTCCACCAACTCCTCCACCTTGTTGGACACGTTGAATGTGGCTGCCTTTCGATCGGCAGTTACCCAGGTCGGTGATGACTGCGATACACGCTTACTGGGACCGTCGTAATCGAGCAGATCGCTCACAGGCCGTTGCCATCGGACGGCGGTTCCTACCGGCCAACGGCCATCCGACATCCGTTCGTCCGCCAGGTGTGATAGAAGACGCTGCGAGTGTGTCACCACGTGACCGTTGATCGATGCTGCGTTTGGTTTGATTGTAGTGCTAATGGATGTCGTCGTCAGTGCAGACGATGGTTTCAGGTGTGGGATCTCGACCCACTCACCATTGGATATGGGGGAAAGCAAGGCTCCCACTAGCAGTAACCGATTGAAGACCGCCATTCGGTTGACGGGCACGGTGACCGATCGTGTCTGGTCGACTTCCCGGCTGCAACTGCAAGTGTGTGTGCCAATTGTCACACACGGTACCTTCACCGTGCAGGGTAACCACTGCTGCAACCATGTGCATCGGGCAGGGAAGCGTAACCAAACTGTCGCCACCATCATCCGTGGGGAGGAGAAAGTCAGCCCAGACCTGCATTCTTAATTGCAGCGCCCCGTACGTACGTCACGCATTCTGAGTGTACTAAACGCTCTAGGTACGAGTGAAAGACTCCACACTTTCTGCCCCCGCCCTAAACGCCGTAGAACGCAGTAATTCGATTTGATCCTATTACCCAATACCGAGAGCGTGCTGTGTGTGGCTAGAAAAAATTAAATGCGTCTACTAGCAGGGGCCATGTTTTCGGATCCTCACTACTACCTGCACGGAGTGATATCTTACAAATGTAAATCTTTCCCCTAAGAAGCCAGCGGACCATGTAACCACTGCCAGAGTTGACGCTAAATTGAGCAGAAAACAAAGCAAAATATAAGCAAATGCCGGTGGTTACTGATTGTGATACAGAAACCGTAGCTACTGTTGCATACTTTCGAATTAGAGTGTGTTAGTGAGTGTTCTTTTCACTACTCTTTTTGCTCTTCAAAACACTCACACGGTGAGTTGAGAAGAAACGCACCCTTTACGTACCCCATACCATCAAGTGAGTCGCAGAAGTAGAAAAATGTCAACTCAAAAAGAGTGAGTGAACGATCTCACACACTGAGCTTTATATCAATCTATCTCCAAAAAGCTCAAATGCTCCCGTGCATACGTTTCGGTAACATACCCAGCAGCTCATTGACATGTTTGTTTCTTCTATCATTTTATTTAATACCTGATATATTATGCTAATTCATTTCGCTGTTTCATCGTTTGCTTTGTTTTGTCGTATATGCTGTTACTGTGTTTGCTTTTGTGTGTTTTTGTTTTGTTTTTGCTTTTCTTGTTTATTATATCTGGATCATACGAATGATAAAACATTGATTATATCGCTAAAACTTTGCTTGCACATAACTTCTGCATCTGCCTTTCAATACGCCTATGCACGAATGAGAGTTTTCCGTTTGTGTGTGTGTGTAGGTCCGTGATGTGGATAATGCTAAGTGTTTGTTTGTTTTTTTCCTTTCTTCTTTTTATACTTGTATTTAAACGCTGCATTCAATCGGGTCCATGCTGTTGTGGTTCTTCTCGCTTTTAAATGTATGCTTGTGTACTCGTATGCCTTTCCTCCATTTTTTACGCTCGGATCGCGGTCACCCATCACTCCCTTTCTTCGTTTCGTTTTTGCATGCGCGCGGTGGCGTTTATGCGTTTTCAGGGTGCTGGTACGAACGAGTAAACGAGATACTAGTCGTATTACAACAAAATGCATTTGTTTTAACCGTTTTTTTGTTTCTCTTTGTTTTGCTTTTTCCTCAATAATATATTGCCACATGATTTACCTAAACGTGCCCAAAAATAACACGAAACACACGCATGTTGGCGGTAATGCGGATGGGCCGTAACTGCTTCCACTCCTCATCTCATTGCACGTTTCGTGTATTTTTGCAATAATTTGTTATTTACGGAAAAAGAAACCTCACAAACGCGAACAAGCGAAAGCAATCGGGGGGAGGGGGAGCGGTGATAAAATATTATAATGTGATTAAGCATACGTTCGCTATAAAGTGTGCAATATTTGAGTTCTGAGTAGTAACTTCTCTGCTCTGCGTGCATGAAACATTCTCTCGCTTCATACTTTCATCAAGGTGCAAACACGTCGATACGCGTTTCTGTTAGGACGAAATGTAACTAAAAACCTGTCACCAGTAGCAGCGTCTGCCGTCTAGATTATCCCACACGGGATAACGACAGAGAATAGAGTGACCACGTTTCTTTGATGCAAATTAATGTTTTGAATTACTAAAAATTATATATTATTAGATGTTATTGCTTTTTTTTATGTTCTTGTATAACAAACCTAAACTGTTTCATACTTCGTAGTGCGCAAATGAGAAGCGAGAGAGGTTTCGATGCGAATGCAACGCAGATAGTTTACGCGGCACGTAACGAAACTCGTACACGTCCGTTTGCAAATGCTCTAGTAAAACTTATCAATTAGGATACACGCATATCTATAATATATCAAATATGAAATTGTTTTTAATAATAATAAGACAATCATATGCAGGCGTCGAAAAGACATCTGCTTCGCTCTAGCTAGTAAAAAAAAAAAAGATAACCCATAGAATAGATCTGAGTGCCATGATGTGGATTGGGGGAAGTCAGTGGGAAGGATGAAGAAACGAGTTGAACTTGTTTTTTTCCCCATTTTGTGTTTTTGGAAGCACTAATGTTTTTTTTTTTCGTATTTGTTTTTGTTTGTTTTTACAATAAATCAATTTTAAAAGTTCAAGATTTCCAACATTGGCGGTCGGTCCATTTGTGTTGTTTGTGTGCTTGGGTGGGATGTAGAAGAGAATGTTTAACGAGAGAAAAAAAAGAGTTTAATAAACGAAATAGACAAAAGTATTATAAAATTGCACACAATAGCTCGTGGGCAATTGATAGCAATCTTTTCGTTTCTTTTTTTTTTGTTTTTTTTCTTTTTTTTTCTATGTTGTTGTAAATCAATACACGATTTAATTAACAAATGCCTATAATGCTTGTTAACGCTGCCTCCTACCATACATTGCCTAAAATAGGCAAATTTGTTACGCACAAACAGCTTTGTTTTTGTTTGTTCTAATTGTTTTTCAAATGATTATTCATGAAATGGAGGATTGTTAACCATTTTCAGCAACAAACCTCTGATTGCTATAAAAAAAGGCTCCAAAATGCTAATGTTAGAGCATTGCAATAAACTGATTTCTACATCTGACCATTTTTCTTTTTTTGTAACTAAGTTATAATGTGTAAAATTGTAAATGAAAAACAGAAATATAAAATATGTTTACGCTGCTTCGTAAAACTCCTGCCATTAAACGTTAGATGGGTAGGTTTTTGATTTGCTTATAATCGATAAAAAAGATTGTAAAAAAAAAAGTTTATGCAGTAGGCATTTTGTAGTTTGTTTCGTTTTGCACGAAGGAGCAAGCTGAGTTTTTCATGCGCGATCAGTGCACTTGCATGCGTGGCTCGTTATGCGCTATGATACCAACCGTACGCGCACGCGTGGCGCGCCTTAGAGATCGGTATCGTACCAAGCGGCGACCTGGTTGTTATCCTGGGGCGGTGAAGGCATCACGTCCAGATGGTCGAACGTCAGCTCGCTCGCGTCCATCTCACCGACATCCATGTCCATGCCGTACGGTGAGGTTGGCTGACCGGAGGACGACATACCGCTGGCGCCACCGCCCATCACCACCGAACCGGGTCCACCACCGCCGACCGATTGTTGCTGCTGGCCGCCCATACCGTTGCCGGTTGGTCCACCGTTGCTAACGCTGCTACCGCCTCCACCGCCAATCTCCAGCCCTTGCATGGAGTCTATTGGAAGGGTGTCGTATCCTGTTGACAAATGGTGAGCGGACGCAAGTGTCCAAGAGAAGCAAACAAAATTAATATATTTATATTTATTAACTTTAAAAAGTTTCTAACGAAATGAAAACATTCAACGTAATGATATAAGAAGAAAATACATTAAATACAGGTAGCAATAATAATAATTATAAACCATTTCAATATAACATTAACAAACAATAAATAAAATAGATTTTTTTTTTTTTGCAACAAAGTTTTAGCAATGCAAAAAGCGTTAGTAGAAAAATAAAACTGTAAAATAAACTGACATAAAATAACAAAAAAAAACACATACAAACAAATGTTTTTCACCCTCTCCTTTGCATCGCATTGTTTGAAATCAATAAAAAAATGACATACATATCTATGCAAAAAAAAATAAAAATAAAAAAAAATATCTGATTGGCTCATTTGCACTAATAATGCTCGCAAAAACAAAAATGTAAATAATTTTAACAAAAATAAAATTACTCAACAAAACAAAATGGGTAGTTGCATTTAATTACCCCAAATGGGCGTATTGGTGTGGCTGTGCCATTCCGAGCGTTCGGTGAGCTTGTCGACAGTTCCCCGACCGTGTTTGGTAGTGCAAACGCGTAGCATCAGTGTTTCCCAATTTCCCAAACAACAATGAAGCGCAATGTTCGCAGCTTTATGTGGCCCAAACGCAATGGAAAGAGAGCGAGGCACAACAACAAAACAAAAACTCGGGGAGGGCAAAAGGAAGTGTTCTTGCGCAAGAGGATCACAAGAGACAACGAGGAGGAAGCACGGATTGGAGGCTTTAGGGACTCATTCATGATTGCTCATCGTATGTATGGTTCGTTCAATACTAGCCGGGCTTCATCTCTAGCAGTAAGTATTGCTTGGAAAGCAATTGCTTATTTCATTCCTGTAGCTCTCATCATTCTCTAACGTTTCTTCCTTCATTGACTTGCGTATATGGCTCACTACTTCCTATGAAATATACACGAGTTTTAACATATTTTTTTTTGCTGACAAATTGCTTACAGATGTATTATTAAGAATGCTTTTTCGATTTGGATTGCAAAAGTAGGAAGGTAGAATAAACGATGTAAACCGATGCTGTAAAGGCTCGCATCCTATTGGTGAAGAGATCGTTTAGCTATTCATATGCACGCATCCTCATATTAGCAAAAGTACCGATAGTATGTGGTCTAGTGAGTTACAAAATAAAATATGTTTTTCCTAACTTGGTTGTTAACTGAATTTAGTACAACGCTACCAGTTCTGTTCAGCTTCAAAGCGTTAACACATGCACTACACACACACACATATCCGAGGGAGGATTAGGAGCCGAACGCAGTAAACGGGGGGAAAGGCGCGGAGCGGTATAGAGAGTGATCCAGTGGTTCTTACATTCCTACAATATCTATGCTGTCTTACGTTGCTATCTGTGTGTGTGTTTTTTGTGAGCTTTTTAGGAAACTAGGACCGGGAGAACGTATCAAAGTTGAGAAAATAATAACAAAAATCAAAATACTGGAATATTAGAGTTTTCTTCGTGATGTTTTTCCCCCCTGCTTAAATTTATCTTACTATCCGGGCAAAAGGGGAAAATAATGGGGGGTGGGGGGGAGGGTCAAAGTTAATAGTGCTAATTGGTTACACAGTTACGCTTAATTGGGAGTTCGTATTCGTGAGTTGGCTGGTTATTTGGGGGCTCTTTTTAGTGATGATATATGTTAGGCTGGTTTAGCTGGAATAGATACAGAGAGAGAGAAAAAGAAAGAAAAGGTAACACAGATAGAGAAGAGTGGGAAAGAAATAACGATGATGGATAATAAACGCAGCAAACACAACGACGGCGCAGCGGAAATGCATTTTTAATGCACATTTTTATGACAGATATCACAGGTTGATTTTCCCCTCTTCGAGTAAGCAATTCAGTTTAAACAGAACATGAAAAATTTGACGGACACCAGTACAAACAACATTTAATAAACAGTCTGAACAAAGCATTAGTGTTGACGTAAAATGAATCTTCTTTTGCTATGAAAATGTGAACTAATAAGTAAAACAGACGTATAATCTATAAGGCTCGAATGTAGATTGACCAACACTGCTCGGCTGTTGGTATTGTGACTGAATGACTGAGTACAGAACAGGGAAAGCTAAAGAGAGATAGTGAGATTATAAAATATTAACATCACTCATCGCCAAATCTATTAAGTTATTGTTTTTTTTCGGTTTCTGATTATTCTTATTAATTTTCTATATTTAATATATAAATATTTGTTTTTACAGTTTGTACAGCTAAAATACTATAATATTAAAATGAATATTTAATTGAAGTGTTTCGA
>KI422607.1:7284-55959 GCA_000473375.1 Anopheles culicifacies | reverse complement strand
GGGTCAAAGTTAATAGTGCTAATTGGTTACACAGTTACGCTTAATTGGGAGTTCGTATTCGTGAGTTGGCTGGTTATTTGGGGGCTCTTTTTAGTGATGATATATGTTAGGCTGGTTTAGCTGGAATAGATACAGAGAGAGAGAAAAAGAAAGAAAAGGTAACACAGATAGAGAAGAGTGGGAAAGAAATAACGATGATGGATAATAAACGCAGCAAACACAACGACGGCGCAGCGGAAATGCATTTTTAATGCACATTTTTATGACAGATATCACAGGTTGATTTTCCCCTCTTCGAGTAAGCAATTCAGTTTAAACAGAACATGAAAAATTTGACGGACACCAGTACAAACAACATTTAATAAACAGTCTGAACAAAGCATTAGTGTTGACGCAAAATGAATCTTCTTTTGCTATGAAAATGTGAACTAATAAGTAAAACAGACGTATAATCTATAAGGCTCGAATGTAGATTGACCAACACTGCTCGGCTGTTGGTATTGTGACTAAGTGACTGAGTACAGAACAGGGAGAGCTAAAGAGAGATAGTGAGATTATAAAATATTAACATCACTCATCGCCAAATCTATTAAGTTATTGTTTTTTTTCGGTTTCTGATTATTCTTATTAATTTTCTATATTTAATATATAAATATTTGTTTTTACAGTTTGTACAGTTAAAATACTATAATATTAAAATGAATATTTAATTGAAGTGTTTCGATAATTTATAGTGGATCTCATGCTACTTTAAAATATAGAAGTATAGAATTATGAGACATTTGCGAGAGATTAAAAATGAGTTTTAAATTCTTTTGAGACAATATTTCATATATATATACATAGAGAGGGAGAGAGAGAGAGAGTAACAAGGATACTATTTGAATATTTCAATACTTAGTTGCTGTTAGATTACATACATTTAGGGTTTTAAGTTAAAAGTTTGTTAGTATGTATATTGTTCAACCAATGTGTGTACAGTGCTCCAACATCGATTGCGTAGTTGTAACGATCGATCGCATACGATCATTTCTAGCGATTAGTATGGGATGACCGGTGCTGTACAAGATGGGTTCCTTATTCTAAAACGTGCTGAGTAAGTTATGTCTTACGTACCTTGTTGGAATGCACGACCACCGTGCGAGCTGTGCACACTCGCGGGCCCTTGTCCATACAGACCCTCGTAAGCTTGCTCGGGGGACAGGATGTCCTGTTTCAGTGTCAGTGCAATCGTACATACGGGCATATTTACCATCCCCCGCAACCCGCCAAACCCGTTTTACACATCAACCACACAACACATCAGTACATACCATACCACACGGCCGGGACGTTCGAATGACCGATCGGCAAGATGATGGAGAACCGATAAAGATGCATAAATAAGTGTGTGTAGGTGTATTCGTTTTGTGTTTAGCATTTGTGCGTACATGCACCACATTAGTAGTAGAGCGTGGTGATTTTTGGGGGCGATATACAATGCAATTTCGGTCCGGGCAGGTTGGGTTGAGTTTTTCATAATTTTGCCAATGTTGAAGACCAGCCCAACAGCACAGGGTGTGGTTTATTTTTTCACAGACAGCAGCCGCCAATCGTTTTGATGTTGTTGTTTTTTTTTTTTGCATTTCCAGTTCCATCCAATTCGTATCCAAATCCATTAGCCGGGAAGGGGTTTCATAATTGATTTGAGTTTGTGATTATGATTGCAAAACCGCGTGTACAGATGATGGTGTGAATGAGGATGGTAATGGTTTCGGGCGATACAATACAAACAGAAGAAAAATAAATCGAGTGTCCAGAGAAGAAAATACATGAAATAAAAAAAAAATGGAAGAAAAAACACACAAAAATGAATTATAAAATTGAACCAGTAAATGATGGAGAAAGGAGAAATCGAACCGATAGTACGGATGAAAATAATGAGAGTTCGACAAAAGAAAGGAACCATATAGAAACATCGTTCACGAATGTAAAGAAGGAAACACATTGAAAGTAAATTAAAAAAAAAACACCAACGTAAATCGTACATGGAAAAGAAAATGTTTGTTTTCATACAGCAAGACAAGGATATACAGACAGATGTAGAGAAAAGAGAAAAGAGAAAAAGAGAAATAACGAATATAGATAATACTGTTACGACTGAAACTATAGGGAAGAGAAAGAGTATATAATTTTGAAAGAATGGCACATAGAAACGGGCTTTCGATGGGCAGCTCAAAAGTAATATAATTCATGTTAGAAAAGCGTAAAACTGTATGGTACAGCAACAACAACAGAAAAAGTGAAGATGTGAAGAAGCAAAAATAAGTAAAGAAAAATTATAAATCGCTACAAGTACAAGAATATATTAAATTCTTTACCATCGAAAGCCGCTATGCTATGTGTTCTGATTTGCTTTATATTTCCTTTCATAAATATCATTCCAATTGATCTGGCAACGAAATAAAACCACAATGCACGGGGTGCCACTCCATAGAGGGAGTTAAAGGGGGGTTTTATGAAAAAAAAAAACAATTTAAATGAAACAATTTTTGAAGCTAAATTAAAACACCGACAAAGAACCGATGCGCATAAAAAGAAAGTGAATTATCTGTTGAATTAGAACACACCTGTTAATACGAAATTGTCGCATTTACCTTTAATTTATGTGCAAACTTGAGTGTTTTTGGAGAAAAAGCTCCACCACAATAATGGTGTTGCTGCTGTCTACGTTTTCTGTGTGTTACATTCACAAAGTTAAGGATACTATACCACAATGGACAGTGCTTTCCTGCTGTTACATGAGAAAAGCACTCAAAATGGGGGCAAAAAGAAACTAAAGAAACACCGTAGAAGAAGGGAATGTAAAATACAGATAAACAAACAAGCGAACGAACCCAACAAATATCTAAGAGAAACACACACCGACAAACACACACACACACACACACACACTCAACTACCAGACGGTGGTGGTGTGCATTCGTGTGATTAACGTGCGACAGAGAAATGTACAATCTCAAATGGCAGCTGGCGAAAAAGCAAGCACGCCCCCGGGTAACGGAACCAACCAACAGGTTCCTCTTCGGGCAGCCAAGGCCACTCTGCGCAGATTTGCTCGCGATTCGGAAGCTGCAAGAGATACGGATGCACCTGGCTAGCTGATACTGACCTGCAAGTCCGGTCCGATACCGAGCTCGCCATTGTTCCACATGCTGTCGTCACGGAACACAGGCAGGGTGGTCAGCTCGCTGGAGAAGCGCTTCTTGTAATCCATTGACTTGTCCTCGCTCATCTTGAAGAGTACGGCGGCCGCGTACGTGGCTACGCCCTCGTTGGCCGAGTTAAGCAGCTCGGTTAGCGGTGCGGTAGCTCCTTCCGCTTCGATCATCTCGGCCACCTCCTTATCGACGGCTAGCTCGCAAAGTACACCGGCAGCAACACGCTAAAATTGAAAAGAGTACCATACATTGGTTAGAAGCATTCCAGAGAGTTTTCCGTTGCTAGGCAGTAGAGGCTAGAGTAAAACATGGATGGTGTCTCAACGTATTTGCGAGTGAGCTCTCACTATTTTGAGCCTTTGCAGAAAATAACATGCTACTACGTAGTACAAAAAAAATGAAGACTTTGTGGCGGGGATCCCATGATGGAGCCCCATCGGGTAGCCACGCCTCTTAGTATAGAATGTTGGAGGGATAATACAAGGACTTGTTGTGCGCAGAATCAGAGCTACGTAGGGCTTGCTTCCCCAGGTATTATAGACGCTTCCTACAATCGTCCTTTTCACTCTTTCACTCTACGACACTGAGACATCCACACGTACAAGACACGAACCTGAATGTTTTCGATGTCATTGTAGAATAGCAGCTGTACGAAGATCGGAATAACGTTCTGTGAACGAATGACCTGTCGATTGTACTCCTCCTTTGCGAGAATGTGCAGCGCACCGACCGTACCCTCGACGATCTCCTCCATGCGTACGCCGTCGGCGTAAGCACCCGGTGGCTGCGATCCATTAGTAGCAACCGATGAACGTTGCTGTCACGGAGAAAAGAAAAAAAACCACATACAGTATATTGATGACGGATGTTTGCTGAGTTTGCATTAATTATATTTACCCGTTGCGTATCCTGGAACGCCTTGAATAGCAGCCTCACCAACAGATGGATGGCACCGTGTTCACGCAACGGTGCCGCATTAGCCGGACACAGGGCCAAGTTGCGAATCAAACCGATCACGGCCTTAATAAGCGGCCAGCGGGACGGCGGATTGAGCAGCTTCACAATGACCGGCAGTCCGTAACCATTGCGTACGACGTTCTGAGCTGATTCCGACTCCGGATGACGTGAGGTCAGATGGCGCAGGGCACATACGGCCGGTTCGGTGATCTCCTCCCGATCGCCAGCGTTTATAATCGTACCGACGAGGGCTTCAACGCCACCCACCTGACATACGGTTACCTTATTGCGTTGGTTGTTGCACGTCAGGTTGGAAAGAATGCCCGCGGCACAGGTGACCACATTGACGTCGGACGAACCTAGCACGGTCACCAGCCCGGACAGCAACGTCTCCAGCCCGTCCACCTTCGTTGCCGCATCGGACAGATTGCGCAGCGTCCAGAGACAGTTCTGTACCAGGCGCTGCGATGGATTGCCCAGATGCATGGCCAATGCCTGCATGCCACCGGCTTCCACAATGGCTGGCTTGTTGCTCGAGCAGACAGACAATACCTTCAGTACGCGCGACGTTGTCCACAGCAGCTTCTCGTAGTCGTACGAGCGCATAATGCGCACCAGCTCGCTCGGCCCGGTCGATGCAAGAATGATCAGCTTGCTCTCCTGATTGCCGTACGCCAGGATCTGCAGACAGTCCGTGACGATGGCCAGAAATTTGACGTTGTTGCGCTGCAGCAGTGCGACCATCTTCTGCAAGCCGCCCGCCAACCGTACCGCCATCTTGCTACCATCCTGGTGCAGCAGAAGATTGTGCAGCGTGGTAATCGCGTAGAACAGCACTGACTCGACCGGCGAGGACAGTAGCTTTACCAGCGCCGGTATACCACCCGACTTGAAGATGGCCAACAGACCCTGCCGATGGTGCGACAAGTTATGCAGCGTACCCACCGCACCCTTGGTCGTTTCGAGGTCGTTTGAGTTGGAAAGCGCACGGACGAGGGCTGCCACCATCTGCGGGCTGTTCATGATTGCGTGCCGCGATGCCTCCTTCTTCGACAGCTGGTGCACCATCATGGCGGCTTGGGACACCACCACCTGATCCTCATCGTTCAGCAGCTTGATCAACTCCGGGATGGCGCGGGTCGCCAGATCCGCATCGTCCTGATAGTTGATCAGGTTGACCACCGCGTGCTTCAGCATCTGGGACGGTTCCGCCAGCCGCTGGACCGCCGTCGGTTGCTGCGGATCGAACTGTGTCGACGGGATCTCGATGCCCTCCTCGAGCGTCTCCGGGAACATGGCAGCCCGGACACGCTGCGAGCGCGTCTGGCTCAGCTGCTGGTTCATGTCGTCGACCTGATCCTGTGTAAAGTTTTGCGAAAAGCCTTGATCCATGTCGAACATCAGCGGATCATCCTCCATGTCATCGTCCTTGCCGCTCAGCGACGGCACCTGGGTTACGGCGCCCGAGTGAATGCCGGAATCGCCGAGGTACGAGTTTTGCTGCCACATCAGTGTTTGCTCCTTTGCCGATGGCATCGGCATATCCGACGGATTGTAGGGATTATGAGACACTGTGAATGAAAGCAGATACACACATACAATTAGTGCTTTGATTCGTATGCACATATAAGCTACTCTCTGATTTCGCTGACATAGCTGAAGCTGCTGTTTCCAGGTGTAGTACTTCTACATAGGGTAGGAGTAGAAGTAGGACACTCCTTTCTGTGAACATGTCCATGAAACCACTATTCGTTTTGACCCATATTACCTGTCATTAGTCATTGAACATCTTAAAGACCTTGAGTACCTAAAAGCTTCTGAAAATCTTGACGAATCTACGTGAAGCAATCACTGCAATCAGAGCTCTTTTTAGTTTTAGTTGTAGTAGCAGAGATAAAGATGATAAAGTGCACAGTAATTACCCATTTAATTGTGTAAATAGTGTAGGAACGCTCGTTCATCCCATCTTAGCGGCTAAACATCTTTATTCCAGTTACACATAAAAAGATAATCCATTAAGCAGAAACGTGATCTGTCTAATGCATCACAAGGCAACAAATCCTAGATGGGGAAATCCCCACCATATCGAACCACCCTCGCAGATGTAAAAGAAACATTGTAAGAAGCCTTAGATAATGCAATCGCGAATTATCCTCATTTATCCACACCGTTTCCCGGCTTATTATCCGATTTTTTTCCCCAACATGAAGTAAGGTATGAGTACGGGCCGTATTGTTGGCAACAAAGGGAAAAAGTCCTGAGCCGGTAAGAAATACCAAAGAAAGGAAGCTCCCGGCTGTTTGAATGGGTATAGGCGTTACCGACGCAACGGAGTTAAGGAGATATCTGCAAAACGATGTGTTTGTTTCCTTTTTGTTTGGATTTTACGATCTAAGCAAGTGCAACTTCTGGGCAATCAAACGTGGCGCATTTGAAATTAAGGTAAGTTACGTACAAATCAACCTGATTAGCTTGGGCAGACTTCCGGAATGGTAAACAGCAAACACAATGCTCTTGAAATGAACCGTGTAAAGTCCTTGTTGTGCATGTCTTTTATTTCTTCCTCTTTTAGTCTTTGCGACTGGAGTTGCACCATCAAACCGAAAGACACTTGACTGTGTGCTTCAAGTGGTGCTGGAATCGCAAAGCGTCCAAACAAACATATTCCAAAAATCGTATACACCAGAGACTCGGGATAAAGACACACAGAACCACGCACGAGTATCGCTCACTCCCCCGCCATTGGCAGTATTTACACTAAGATGATAAATCTTTTCTTAGCCAGTTTCCGTTTCCTGCTACAGGGAGCTAATTCTCAAGGTGCTCCAAGGCTTTGCCGCAAATGTCACATTACGGAAATTCGGAACCACCAGGCTTAACAATAACTTCCGTTACGCTTGGTTTCCATTAGAAGATCCAAGAAAATATTGTGCACTTGTAGGTATGGGCGAATCAACAGAATTACACCTTCCTTGACCACCGGAAACCGTCTCGCAGCTGTGGTCGTCGGTCTGCAAACAAAGTCTGGTAACATCTTGAGACGGTGCGATGAGAAATCGACAAAACACAAGAGGCATCGCCATTGATACGAAGACAATTTCCCCTCGAGACGCAGGGCAAATTAAGGATACCAAAACATGAAAGCAAGGAACCCATCTTGGTCCCGGCGGTTTTCAGGTCCTGCCGCCAAACATAAGAGACGACGACAGGTCCCTCTGACAGGTTCTTTATCTGTCAGTCTGTTTCGAATGCAGTCACGCTAAAGAGGTGATGACATTGAGCGATCCTTCGAGCAATCTTAAACACGAACGCGGATAGTGGTGAAGATGACAACGTTTATGTGTTGTTGTTGATTTTTTATTCTTCTTTTATTCCTGCTGAGTTATAGCCACCCACAGCGAAGGCGAAGTGGGCGACTCTTTGGCCAAAACGGCAAGATATCTAGTGGAGAACTAATGATGTGAGACAAATTGTGTTGCTTGGCGCGAAAAAGTGCCATCAACATCTTTAGCGATCGGGGGGTCGTTTATTGGCGCCTGTTGCTGTTTCTTTTTTTCTTCGCCCATAAACCAATAATTCAGTTAGCCAGCTGAACAGAGAACTAATAATTTCGTTGTGCTACTCTTGCTTCAGCACAATCGGTAACGGTTGCACATTTTAGCAGTTTTACTGTTTAATGTTTACCTCTATTATTGAGCTAAATGTAGCACGCGTTTGAAGTACATCCCAGCTTTTATGCTACAATAATTAATGATTCGTTACATCTATTGGACGCGCATGGGGACACTGGGTCATGAAGTGAGTGTGAAGGTAAATATATGCTCATAATAATGCGCTTCTAGGGACAATCAACAAAATGCATCATATACCAAGCCAATACAGCTCTCGCGCCTCCGTTCCAGTAGCTCCAGAAACCGGAAATGCTTATTACTTTATCTTTAACTATGTGCTCAGTAATTCTACGCTTGTATGTCAGTCTCGCACTCCTTTCCATCACTGATGCCTGCATTCCTGGAATTTAAAAACCCATTGAGATAATACATAAACCAAACGAGCTTCACAGAGAGCCTAACGAAATCGTACACCATGAATGGGCACGGCGGTGTAGACTAGACTCGGTACAACATCCCCATCTATCATCACCGTATCGTCAAGGGACGGGACTGACGACATCTCAACATCAAACGATTGCGCATACACCTTCTTCTGCACAATGAAGCGCTCTCTAAAATGTTGATAATGGTGTTACGATAGGGAAAAAAACACCCGTTACGGCATTAAAACAGGGAGCAGAGACATTGTGAGGGACATGGTGCGCTCGACATTCACAATCGGACGTGCATCGGAGAGTTGTTGCCAGGACATTGCGAATGCGAAACATGCTGGGGAAAGCGCACGACGCGCAACAAAAACCCACCCAGGAGGCGAGGGAAATTAAATACCCGTCCTTTGCGCAAACCCCAGACCATGAAGAGGTGGGAAGGTGTTCCGGAACCGGGGTGGGGGGGAGGATGCAAAAGATCAAAGGGTTTGGCAGCCATATTTTGTAGACGATTTGAATCGCCTGAAACCGGTCGGGTTGTCCTGTCATCTCTCTCACTCTCTCCCATACAGCACCAGGACATTCATTCACTCAACCCTCATTACGGTTACACAGGGTTTTAAATCTAATTTCAATTTCGTACCCCTAAAATCTTGTCGATAATCCTCGGAAAACATTCTCGCAAGTTAAATCTCACGTTTTGCTCTTTTTCTCCCACTTTGTGATGAATTTCCGGACTAGAAGATTGCCGTGTTTTGGTTTTGTAGAGTTCCTGATTTTCACGAACAATCGTCTGGAGATTCCAATAGAAATCGATTATTGTAACCGGCCTAGTAGTTTTTTTTATGTTAACTTGTTGCTAATTCAAACAAAAAAAACGTTTGGGGAAAAACAATTTTTTTTATTTCAGTATAATTAAACGAATGGTTAGTTTTCATGGTTAGCGATAATTGTATTTCCCTCTAGATGGGTAGAATTAAAAGCAAATAGTTAAGACCATTTTAAAATTTGAGTATAAAAAAGGATTTACTCGGTCTAGGCAGACGCATTTTATTACCCACGCTATAATTGTTGTACATCAAAAATGTATTTAACCACTGCAAACTGCACGGACCTTATGATCGTTGGTGAGGCTACGCTGTACCAAGTTACTAAATAATTAAAACAAAAAAAAACACACACGCAACAGAATCAATAAACTTAAATGCTTTACCACACATGGTGGTTTTTTTGTGCGATGAGCAAATTCTCCCACGACACCGCATTGCATTATGCACCAAAGTTGTGGGTCAAACGAATGCAAAAAGGGTCAGAATACAAGGAGGGTTTTTTTTTAAAGAAAATTTTACAATACCATTCTGTTGCGGTACGGCAACGCGATAGAAGGCAGGAAAGCGTACAGTGGAAATATCAATTACTACATAATTATGACACAAAAACCATCCCCCAGACAGCGTTCATTTGTCTTGACACGCGTTCATCATCGATGGCGTGGCGTGATACGACTCGAATACCTTTTCAAGGATTTGTCGATGAAGGGGGAACAAAATTTGTCATCCGTAGGGTATTGGGTTTTGTTGTGCCGAGGGGTTCGCTCCTCTGTTTGACTACTTTCACGGTTAAATCCTTTCCCAAATTGCATCCTCAACGTTTCCCACCAGCCGGCTGGGTTTTGAGAAAACCGTACTTAATTGTGTTTCGATTTAGAAGAAGAGCAAATATTGGACGATGAAGCAACAAAAAAAAAGGACTATCGAGGGATTCGATGTCAATGCGCTTGTTTGTCTTGTTGGACGTGACAGCATTTGTTTGAAAAACAGATTAGTTACCTTAAAAAAGAAAAAAAAAACGAAGACGCATGTTTACTTACAACAAGTTGAAGACGAAAACTCTCCAATAAAATAAATCAAGTGTTTATCAAAAACGGAAAAAGCATCAAGCGTGCACCTGACTGTTCAAATCGGGCGTCTAATCGCAAGCCAAAGCTCAAGTGAAACTCACGCCTAAATGGCAGCCGCTAAAGCTACTTCGTTTCGGGTACAACAGAACTGTACCGAGAGACCAAGAGAACAACACACCCCGGCAACTTTATTTTTCATTTTACAGTTCACACCAGGCGCACAAACCGTTTGCGGGTCAGCTAGCGTGCAGAGATGTGAACGGGAAGGCACACCCACTGTCTGCCGCTAGCGTTTCCAGCCACCGGGCGAACGCCGGTACATAACGATGCGGATTTTCCACTTCATCGACGAGGGCGCAAAAATACGGACGCGGACGTGTTGATACAGAGGAAATGAGAGAAGCAGTATAGCGCTGGCAGGGAGATTTGCCAAGATCAAAGGAAAACTTTGCCAACCAGCGGGAAAGCAGATTTTAGAACCGTCGTCCTTTACTGAGAAGAGGAAGGAGAGCCATCCCGGGGGAGGGGGGGGGATGGAGAGGGGAGAGAGAGCTCTCATGACAAAATAAAAAACCCTCTGGAAGGTTGTTGGCAGCAGAGGCGTCCAAGTCCCTCGCAGGCAAACATGGATGCACACGTGTACGACTATCAAAAAGGGACACGCTTGGAATTGTGACTCGAATCTGCAACGAATCTGACCACTTTCCTTTGTGGTTGAAAGCAAAACTGGAATGTCCTTTGTTTGTTCCTTTTGATGCTATTAGAAACATGAGTTTGAAAATAAATGACGTCTAATGTCATATGCAAATGTCAATGCTCATTTTAGAAGTGAAGAATTAAAGGTTTAACACATCTGAAGGAATATTCTTGGATGCTTGGAAGTTCCTTTTGGAATATGACGTTTACTTCAATATTTCAAGTCCTAAAGCCATGGAAATAATTTAGGTAATCAGTAGATATTGATAAGGGTGCTAGGCTTTCGGTGTCCAGCATTGGAGTCTAAATCTAAATCACATTAAAAACAAATCCATGGCTTCCAAAAGACGCAGGGCAAAATGAAGGACAGCACTTAAGTTGGGGACTGTGCTACTATACTGAGGACTAGGAGCAATGATATGTGCGCTGACCGTAGGCTACACCTTGGTAAGCAAATAAACCAGACTAATGCCGGTAAGTAGTTTACCTCAAGGAAGAGAGATAGATAGCGAGAGAGAGAGAGAGAGAGAGTGAGAGGGAGAGATAGAAACAAATAAATAAACCGAAAAATAAGTGGAACCGGGAGGTACTGTTTGTCTGGCTCCACTCAATCTGGCCACACGCTTGAAGAGTTCCACGTGTCACATGTACCGCTGGGTGTGTTTACACTTTCCATTTGCGGCACATCGGCACACCCGCATAAGTAAGCCGGCCACTTGCCCTAAAAGATTCTTCGCTAGATCTTAAGAAGGAATAGTAACAGAGGTTGCGTTCGAGTATCGAGTGTTGGCGATTTTAAAACGGCGAAACAATTTAGCGATACCGAGAGAACATCTTTAATCTCGTAGCTCCTAAGCCCTCGGAGCTGATGCTGTATTTGTCCGTGGAGAGGCTCAGTGGAGACAGAGAAGAATGAAAAAACCCCGTTGTCCGATTCAGGGGTTTCCTGGTAATCTCTTTATCCTTAATAGCATTCAGTGTTATCACTGAACTGTTGGACCTCGGATATTCGAATCTTGCCAGACTACCAGCAGTTTCTACCAGGAAGTGAAACCTACTCACACATACAACACAACACACACACACACACACACATTTCCAGACGAGCGCGTATCATTCGTTTCCCGCGCAAAAATGGCCGCCTTCCATCATAGCTCCAGGCATCACAGGGGGTACCGGTGATGCTCTGCAGCACCGCCCCAGGACTACGCGTCCCGGTACGGTACGATGTCTCATCTCATCTACGTGATTAGGGATTCTCTTTGAAGTTTTTCGACATTGCCATCGGTGAACGTTCGCTTTTACCCGCCCAACAGTTTCCACCGTTTCCAGCACTGAAGGGCTTCCACCTCGCGCTCTATTTTGCCATCCATCGCATCTGGTCTGCAGTATCTGTGGCATGATGTGGCTCGAGACATCATCTGTGTGTGTGTGTGCACGTTTTTTTGTCTAGTTGTTTTTGTTGTTGAGGGGATACACGTGGCAATAACATGCGAAACATTCCAACCACCAAAGGAACTGGGAGCGCAGGCTAAGCTGTGGCAGACAGACTCACGCCGTGTGTTTGTACAGCGAAAAGCGCGATACTCGTGATGAAACGATGAAAAGAAAATGATCAACATATTGTGTTGGGAGTTGGAGTTGTAGCATAGAGACTTCAAATGATATTCATTTCCAATCATAATATTGAGTCCAGAATTTTTGCTCCACCGTCCATTCCTTGGTTGGTGTCCGTTCCAAAGGCACAACTGTAGTCCTGCATCGACATTAATTCCTAGCAACTTGATAGGCATTTAGTAGTACACTTGTGAGACATTTTTCTTCTCCTCAAATCAATGTCTCGACGACTTGATGTCTCATTCCGCGCTTGTTTGTTTGAGGTTAGGGTGTACCGGGAAGCAAAATATGCAGCTTTATTATGTCATTGAGCTCCATTCGCTAATGAAGGGAAGAAATTGCCTTGCTTGACACCAAATTATACATCCGCAGTTCCGACATCCCATCATTAATAATTCATCGCTTTTGCAAGCAAGATGTCATTCCGCGTATTGAAGGATATTCCTTCTAAAAAGTGTGTGTCCGTCCAGTACCTCCTGCGGTGACAGAACAGAGCGGTTGCGCTAGCATCAACTATTCATTACCCCGGACACCAGTGGCCCCAAAACTATGGGAAGCACCCCAGTTGTACCGCAGGCTTCAATTATCGCCAAACGGTTTGTCGTACAATTTTTGCGGTAGCTGTTGCACGGTGCTTTAGCTCCTCCACATATAATTACAGGACAACCCAACCAAAGAGGGATCTCGTTTTGATCGCCATCCAGCTATTATCCAATTTCGCCCACTTTCCTGGAGTTTGCTGAAAGTGACTGGGCGGTGCCATGTATGTTTCTAACGCAATTAAACCTCTTCAACATCTAAATCTAACCCCTCTGATGGTACAAAATTTACCTTCTGTTTTTGTATCACGAAATAATTCAGAATTTTGCAGAACGTCATTAGAGCGTATTGGCTATTTCAGCAAATAGCTAAATAATATTCTTCACGGAGACTATACCTTTAAAACATGGTTCAGTTTTCTGCAATTTTCTCTGAGACACAAATTTCAATTTCCAATACACACACAAACACACGGAGAGAGACCAAACCAAACCTGCCAGCTCGTCAACCATTGGATTGGATGTATAATTTTCCAGTTTCGACATTTTGGACCGTTGCTTCGGCGAAAAAGATGTGGGTGTTATCCTTCCGCACGTTGCTCAAAGTCACCTCCCGCTCTTTCCATCCTATCCGCCCCCTTATAACTGTAAGCTGGAACTGGAACCATATCCTAAGATCTGCAAACGCAAACGAGGGTGGAAAACAGGTTTCCTTTGATCTTTCGACTCGTGGACGATCTCAGTGTGCTCCGGGTTCCTTCCCGGGCTTCAAAAGCCGTGGGGTTTTCCGTCCCTTTTGCTTCCCAACGTTCAATTCATGCACGTTTCCCAAACACCGTGCAGCGTCTGGCATATGCCCGCATTTCAAAGCGCTTGCCATCCCTGGGACGACGCAACCATCTTTTGCCGTCGCTATGGCAACAGGGTGTCGACGCACCGGCTCTCGCGAATCTCGTTTTACCTTTTTATCCTTTATATTAATTTCCCTTCTTCCGACACTGGGCGCAAAGCGGTGGTGTACTTTGTTTTTGCCGGCTTACGTAAAGTTTTCTTTCTTCTTCTTTTTTTTTCTCGACCGGTGAAAGGACAAAACCCAATTTGACTAAACATGCCTTTTTCCCCGCTCGAGATCATTATGAACACCCGAAGAAAACTGGCAATCTCGGGCTGCGGTGGAAACGCAATTTCCTGCCATTTGATAAATAAAACCGTCATATGACGGATTGCTGAGATCGTTAAATTGGTTTAAATGTTTAAATTTAAAACAAAGCATATTTAATTGGAAGTTTGTTGAATTGCTGATAAATTGAGGTGCATCAGTTGAAAGAAGGAGTTATCAAGTTATTTCTTTAAAAAATAGCATCATAGTAGTAAACCAACAAAAAATCCATTAGTTGCCCCCGGTCACATACATTCGTATCGCAATGTCCCTGGAAATCGTAAAACCAAAATAAGCAAAAGCTATGCAAAACAAATCGAGCGGGATGTATGTTTATGTTTCACTATTTTATGGCTCCCGGAGAGCACATATACTGTTCATTAGGAGCCTGATAATGCGATGCGATGCGAAGGTTTGGAATGCATATTGGAAACAGCCCTACACGCGCTTGCTACGATTACTTCCATCAATTAAAATGCGTTGCGCGTCGTATTTACATATGCTGATAATTTTTGTACGCGTCCACATGGAATGGCTTATTGACACTTTGAATAGAACGGACACAATAGCGACAAGAAGTTGAAGATTATCAATCGTTCGAAAGAGCACTCGCCAGACGACCATTGCTATTGAAACAATTAGTTTTTTTTTTTTTGCACATGTTTTTCAATTAATTTTTACACAATTAATCTATACGCTTCCGACGAGCGATAATCACAACGACACTTCTAGTGTCAGATTTTACGCCAACCGCTGGAGAGAAATTAACGAACCAGAATTAACTGTAATTCACTCCTGGTGTTAGCATTAGTCTTTCAAGACACCTTTCGTTTAGAGACCTTAGAAACCTTTGGTTTTTTTTTGAGTAAAAATATTGTAAATTATTAACTACGAGGTAGTTAATTCCAGGTATTCCAGGTAGCAGAGATAGTTTGAGATTTTGAGAGGGGCACTTCACATCTTCACTAACTTCAAGGCAAGCTGCATCGTTGGAATTTAAGTGTAGCATACCAGAACTCTCTCTTCCAGCAGCTCGGTGGCCGAGGAGATTCGAATCCCATTCGGACCGTTCGTCCGTACGCAGGACTGACCATCCTGTTGTTTGTACATTAAAGTCACGGTAGCCAGAACTTGGCAGGCCAAGACCTCTTAAGATACCAGAACTGTCAAGGTTCTAGTTTACGACCTGTTAGGATCTGTACTCTTCAACGCTAGGCGTTAGAAAGAGGCATTGGACAAACGTGATTGGAAACTTTGGGGATAATCTTCAAAACCCCCCACATTCTAGCATTTTCCGATCATATAAGAACACGTAGAGGAAAAGATGAAGTAGCTCGCCAGGTAGCGCTGACCCACCATTGGAAGTACTGGATCCCGGTGCAAGTACCCACCGGCAAACCGGTCCTATTTCATTCCACACTAATCAGCACACAAAAAAAAACGCTTCCACCAACCTCGACGGCCAACTATAAACCATAAAGATTGCAAAATCAATTAAACACATTCCTTCTCGTTTGATTGTGTAGCTGTTTTCTATTTGCATGCTCTTCCTGCCTGCCATGCATGCCGATGCCATTTTGATATCGGTGCGTCGTTTGGTGTCGCCGTGAAAGTGTTTAGAACTGATGTTTATGTTTGCCATGGCATGGAATTACTTCCCTGGCAGAATAAAAACAAAACATGGCAACTTCCGGGTTTAGCTGACGGGCGGTGTTGTTTTGTGTCACCAATATGCGATAAGAAGTCTTACCCTAGCTGAAGGTTGTTTTTTTTTCTACATGCTTTTATAAACTATTGATGATAGCGAGACACCAAGGAACAAGTCCATAGGTATTTTATGAAACGGTTTGCCCGACTGACATGTATTAAAATAAATTAGTTATACTGTCGTTGACATATTATGAATTTGTTATAAATTTAAAAACGGTTCTTATTTTGTTATAAACTAAATTGGTTCCCTGTAGCAAGCATCGAATATGATATTCAAATGTGAAGCGATTCTAGGTTAAAATACAGCTCATTAGACCAGAATTCACAATCGAGGATTTTTGGCATTTTATAATTTTGTCCTGATCTCACCATTACATACGCTATTTATTTTATTCGAGGATTGTTAGTCGACTTTCCATATAAAATCTTGCATCTACACAAATCCAGCAGCACCAGCAGCAAACAACTATAGGCATACGGTTGGACAAAGATGAAAGAACAATTTACGCTTACATTCACCCAGGAACTGTAGGTACTCCATCGTCCCGATCATGTGGCCATGTCTGGAATTGAGCTTTAGGTTCACGCAATGCATTCAACACTCGTGTGGTTTACGGTTGGCACACTGAACAAAATGACTGACCCAAGCAACCCATACAATACGGTGCAGTCTCCCATACATACAGTGCACAGCGGGGCCCAGAATAGCCAGACATTCCTCAAAAGTCATGTGTTTCTGTGGGCGATCGAACGATCTCTTGTGACGCGTGATGCAGGTTGGTAGGTATCGGTGGATGGTAGTTGTTACGTTTGATAGAAGAGAGCCGTTATGACGTTGAGATGATGGGTGATGCTAGCGTGTTGTCGATATCCCATGGATATCCTTAGGTGTTTCCGGGAGTTTTCACCGCTGCCTGCTTACTTAAGGTTAGAACTCACAGTTAACTCACACCGGAAGGATCAGAGTGTCGTAGGACCATACGATCATTCCTTCCTGCACACTACGGATTAGTATAACCACAACGGAGATTAGACAACTGTATCACTTACTACAGGGAGTAGGTACAGGGGAAGAGGCCTACAATATCACTAACACCAAACTCTGCGCACGAGTTAACCTGGAGCAGATCAGATCTGTTCGAGTGGAACAGTGCGTACGTACAGTGACTTGGACACTTGGAGTCCTGCCCGTACTGAGCACATCGCGTCCGGGATGGGATGAAGCACCACACAGCCACGACCGCGACCAACGAGCGATGAGCGATCAATAACTGATTGTCGCTGCATACCGTTTGCATTTATACAAGCCAGATCTTGAGCTAAGTCTTGCCTGCCAGCCTGCCAGGCAAATCGACCAGTTTGCATAGCACTGAAGGCGTCCTTCCCAATCGTAAACGTCAATCTCGGGTGCGGAAGATGAACCCTACAACATCCAAACCTGGGTCCCGTGTCTACTTTTCAATCAAGCGGTTTTTTTACCCTTTATGGGCGGTTTGTACGTGTGGTTGTGCGAGTTGTGCAATAAAAAATACACACGCTTCGCGTCTGTAAAAACACATAACAACGTACGACTATTTTCTGTTTTTTTTTTTTGCTTTTACATCACAGATTGTTTTTCTTTTCTTTTTTTTTTGTTTTGCTCGCTCACACATATTCCATAAGATGCCGGCGAGCCGTGAGTTGTGGGCAAACAAATTTCAAACATTTTATATCTCCTTCACTTTCGGAGTATTTCTCTGTACGAATCGCTACCGTTCTTAAGAGGAATGCTGGAAGGAACATGGAGGAGCAACACGATAACGAATAACCACACACACTTTCATTAAATGAGCTGCACACACTCATAAAAAGCTCCGAAAGTTTACTCCCACGCTTGGTATGCCTTTTAATGTTGCAAAAAAAATGTATATAGATATCTATATATATATATGTGTATGGTGGGGGAAAAAAACCCCTACATATTCCTGATTCGGTTGGAGGAATGGGAGTGTTGGAGGCCAATGGTGTTGTGCGCATTATGCTACCGGTGGGTTCTAGCGCATACCATTTACTGTAAATCGGTTTCACCAATCAGCGGAACGGAAGATGTTTAGTGAATCCCTGCCCAAATACACACACACACAAACAGACAGATTAATGGCAACAGTTTCGCTTGGAACTTTGAAGGAAGGATTGGTTATAAACGGTAACATTTTGCGAAAACAAGATGATAGATGGTCAAACATAAAAAAATGCTATACCCTTTCGACTTGACTAATTCGACTAGATTCGTGATTTTAATACTGCAATTAAAACATTAAGAAAAATCGAATAAAGACGCCTGGAAGTATGCAATATTCCTACGTTTAAGTCTTATTGGGGAAATTGTAGGCTTTTCGAAATAAAGTCTCATTTGTTCGTTATCGTATTCGAAGCTAAGCGTGATGAACGAGAATGACAGGTGAGTTACTTCCTGCTGCTTTTTATATATACAAATATCCTCTCTGGATTATTTCGTAAATTTTAAGTTAAAGATAGAACTATCCAACACATAACATCCCCATTTCTCTTACATTTAGCCTTAGCCCCCAATGATGCCTACCTAGCTGTGTGCACTTTCAGAGAAACGCTTTTTGAAGATGTTTCGAAGATATTAAATTGACTTTTTTGGTTTGAATTATCCCAAACACGTCGTTACTGGATGGAACGAGGAATTTTCACTACATTAGTATCGATTTCACAAGAAAACAAAAACCAAACCGGATTAGTACGAAGCTAAGTTACGTTTTTAGTATAATAATGTTAAACTAATATTTGATGAGAGCGCTGTCAGCACACGCGCTTCACTACTATTTCACTCCAAACCTACTAAAAGCACTTTCGATGCGAATAAACAGTTTTACCCTTTGTCTTTCTAAAGGACGAGCAAGATCCTTTAACGTATCCACATTTTTTTTTTTAACTGTTGTTATAGTATGAAGCCCGAAAAAAACAGTATCTCCGTCACGAATCTTCACTAGATGTTTCGAGCGCACAAAAAGACACGACACCGCGCTACCGTAACCGTTGTTGACGCAATAATGCAACACAGCCAGGCGGTCCACAAGAGATGCCGTGCAGAGTGAAGATATTTTTCCCCCGGAATCTAGTCCTCTCTTTCATCCAGAGTGTTGGTGTGCCCGTCAGGGATTCTATTACCCATTTGGACCACTTTCACAACCATCCCGGGACCGACCACTGTCACCCAACAATCGAAGAGAGATAGAACAATGCGGGCTTCCGCCATTTTGTAGACATGTATAGCCATCGGGAAAATATGTGGCCTTAGCTCCACCTTTTCCAAAAGGGCCTACGCGACCCAAATGCCTGGGGAGTGTTAGTACCATTTCCCCAGCTTTCTCCCCAAAAAAAATCATTTGGAGGTGAATGTGGGAATGATGACTTTCCCCGCGTTTGAATGAAACGATAAGGATAACAAGACGTACCGTACCGTCTGCGTGCGCACGTTTTCCGTTCTGTTTCTTTTGTTTTTTTTTTGTTGCTTAGGGCGGGAAATAGTCCACCCGGGAGTCCAAAAAGGGAGTAAACGCTAAAAGAACTTAACATTTCGAGTCCGCATCCAGTCCTGTAGTTGTCGCGCAGGGAGAACCAAGTGTTTGCTCTATTGCTAACAGATGTTGTGTCCAGAGGGAAAGGACAACGCGGTGTCTAGTTTCAAAGGGCTGTGCGCTCGTAAACATGTTCCTCGTATCACTACGCCCAATTCGCCACACTTCACTGCTTGATGTTGTGTTCCAATTTTTCTGGTGCTGGTGAGCTTGGTCTAGGCTGGTTTGGTGGCCGACTGTAAGAGCAGTGCTTGTTGGGATTATATTACGCATAAAAGGCCCTATCGGCAAGGTACTTGCTCGTTTGGGCTTTTTGTCGGTAGTGCCGCCGACGGGAATGCCTTACACACCCGCGATGCTAGACAGTATGTCTAGCTTCGACGTGGAGAAGCTGTGTGAGCTGGTCACGGATCATCAACAATCGAAATTTAGTGTCTCGGTAGGCGGTAACTACCGAATATGTCTGGTGAATCTGATACACGCATTCAACAACAAAGAGAAAAACACCGACCGTTAGACACGTGCATCTTTCAGCTAGGACAAGATCGCAAAGGTTTATATGTGCAAGATAGAATGTTTGCTAGAAAGCGAAAATAAAAAGAAACATAATTCCTACGCGAAACACATAAACGATTTAGTACAAATGAAATATTAGTCTTGGGACATTTTTAATTGAGCAATGAGCAATTGAAAAACTCATCCAACAATCGTCAAAACCTCGATCGTTCTGATGATTATGCCTCGTGCTCGCCGGGCTCGTGAGGAAGAGATTCTATTAACCTCACCCTAAGAGACGAGGCACGCTCATAATTGATTTTGTTCGATGCGTAAAAAGCCCCCACTGCACATCATGCATGATTTGCGGTGCAATAAACGTACAATTTACTGTGCTTGGCTACAGCATCTTATGACTCGTCATATTTTTATAATGCCAGAAAGAGAATTTGTAAAGTGCAATCGACGATGATATTGAAACGCATTTGGTAACCGGTGTGTTTTTTAATTGAGTGATTTAACATACATATACATTTAATGCTTTTATTAGATATCAAACAATTCATTCCATTCCTAAATCGTTTTTGACATGGATTGCTTCAAACCTGTTTGAAATGTCCCCTATTTTCGAGCTGTACAGACCAGTTTGTGTAAACATGTTTATTAATAACTAAACGTACGTAAAATCATTACCATTCCATCCAATTTCTTGCGCTTCCCTGTTTCCGTTCCTTGTCGTTTCGATTTCCAGTTCATTTTCGTTCGAAAACGAGCAGCACTTTACGAGCGCAAGGATAGCAATTTGTTTTTTAAAACCTTTTTTTTTTACAATTACAGTACAACCGTAATGAACACAGAATTCCATATGCAGCTTCGGTAGAGGGAAAATTATCATTACCAATCGCACGACGCATTTTACGAGCCAGCCTGCAAAAGCAAGTGTCCAGAACGGGCACTGGAAAATGCAATCAATGCGCGCAACCCCCGTTTATGCGTTGGAAACCCCCCCCCCAAAAAAAAAAAACGATACACGTGACTGTACTTACTTGTTCTGTTTTGCGGCATCTGATAGCTCATGCTGCTTTACGGCCGGCGATCACTTCCACGCCTGGTACGTTTGATTGTGGATGATCGAAGGGAGATTATGGTTCGTGGTTGAGGTTCAGCCACAATTTTTGTTTGATGGTCGAGTGTGTGTGTGCATGTGATCGTAGAGACAGACAAGATGAACATGGAAGTAGAAATAGAAGAAGAAAAAAAGAAATTGAGTTTAGTAACTATTATAACAACTTTCACATACTACAACTATAAGAATATGTTGAAATTTTTATAAATATATGCCATATTTTACACATTTTTCTGTTGGCAACATACGCTGACGGAGACTTTCGTTTGTTTATATATATCTAAAATCCCAAAATTGCATAAGAAGAGACAAAACAGAGAAAATGGGCGTAATTTATTATGCTCGTCCCATTGTGCGGACAAACACTTGGGAAATAAATTTCTGTTTGAAGTTATTTTAAAAATCTATTTGAAAATAACGGTTTATTCCCCAAACGCCAAAGCTATAATTAGAATAATGATCCGGTTACTACCGGGTAACGCATCCCTAGCCTAGAGGATCGACGATCGCATCTCTGCTTGCTGCACACTGCAGCATTGCAAACACATGTTTGTCCCCTGCCCTTTGGCCCACAGGTACAGTGACGATGAAGTCGGTCAATTCCACGACCTTCACCAAATGCTGCTTGCATCGAAAAAGGGTCTGATCTTTTGCGGACGTTGTCGCCAGCCCGAGGTTGTTTATGGTACAAAGCGAGAAGAGAACAACACAGGGAGAATGACACACATACCATACACTCTCGATGCGCTATGTGTCTGTGAAGGCGCTAAATGTGTTCAGCATGTGTGGCTAGCATGCTGCAAGTGCAAGCAAAAGCCAAAAACAAACACCGGAACGGTAATATCTTTTTTAATCGTTTTGCTGCTCGTGTTTGTAGACAAGTGAATACAATTAAAGCGTAATATATCTATGCAAGGGTTCGTCAAATGTGAGGAAGGTAGGCTTGAACTGAAAATAGTTAGCAATTGCTTGTTTTTTGTTTGTTTGTTTTCATTTGCCACGCGAAACGCCGGGCTATATTTAGAGGTTGAATGTGAATTTCCTGCAGGCGTTCCAGCGAGTTGTACGACGCAGATGAGTAGTGACTGCGCATCGTTTTGCTTTTGGAGCTTGGTGTCAGATAAACTATCTATGAATCATATTGGCCAGAGATGTTGGGTTTACATTCAATAGAGAATCACAATCGCATCGAAGGCCATTTTTCAGTACGCGATGTTTGCTGCTACACGGTTTCACTGAAACCTTATGATTCATGCAGTAAAATGATTCATGCAACTTCAAGATCAACCTTAATAGCCTTTTTTTATTGGCTTGAGGAGAACACGCGGCTGTCTGGAACGACCTAGAGGAGCACCGGTAGACTTCTTCTAGGTCCAACATGAACATCACCTACACACCACAAGGCAACATTCGCATACAGAAAGCCTCAATACCGATAGGGCAATGCAATTCTGCAGTGAGCTTTACCTACATACACCTCTTACTCCTACATACCGAACGGCGAATAACGCTGGCCCTTTCAATCACACGCGATCGCACCACCACGCGACACTAAACACGGACAGAATCTGGCAGATGAGGGATCTGCGAATGCGAATGAACACGATGTAGACGCGGAACCGGTTTGATGGCAACTAACCATCGCCAGACGCAAGTTCTTTGACGTGCTTCCTTTGTCGATCGGGAGAGTTATAACTTTACCTGCCGTCTCGTATCGGCAGAAGCTCTCGCATCATCTTTTCAACGATCCAGGCATAGAAGCGAAGGTAAACGAAAGTCCAATACCTGGTGTCCCATGAGCTTGAGAGAATATTTATAAAAAATGGATAAATTTGGAGATCCTAAGGATTCATCTGAGCTTCTGTATCTGATCAAACATTTCTGCAGTAATATACTTTTTGGCCTAAAGAAGCATTTTTTAACAAGACCCATACATTCCACAGCGTATTCTTCAAAATCTCTAACGGACTGAAACACCTAAAATCTTATGAATCACCTTCAAAATAGCGCATTGTCTGGGATACCATTGTCACGTGTTGTTAAAAACAGGTTTTCAGATGTAGAAGAGAAATGCCGAAATACGGTTTTCTCCTCCCTTTTCTACGCTTATCCTTTGCCCCTACCTTCCAACCTGCGGCAAGGATGAGTAGAACACAGCGTACGAAGCATACGACAAAACAAAACAAAAAAAACAGGGAAACCCGAAGAAACAAGCAGCAATAAAACCGTGTCCTAAGGCTGTTCCTTACTCACGTGAATGGACGTACGCACTGCAGGTACTAGAAAGTGAGGGAGACCCAATGCGGAACTGTGACAACCCTTAGAGCAACGCACACTGATGCATACAGGGGTTCCCTTTAATTTTTGCTACCCTCAGGACATTGGGCTGAAGGGACAACAACGGTTTTCATTGTACCGCAGCATGTGTTGGACCGATGCGTAGATATAGTGGATTTCACGATCATTCAGCATCATCATTCAAAGCATTCTCGGTGGCGTCATCTATCGGGCGATAGCGATACCAGTGAGAAAGCTTGAGGCAAACCGTTGCTTACTTTTCATTCATCAGTTGTTTGCTATTGTTTCTGCGGTGTGTTATAAGCATCCTGGATGCTAAACACCGATGTTCTATTCTAAAATTCCTCTATTACCAAGGTGTTCATTTAGACTTTGTCGTCCAATTTCATGAAAATTTACTTGCAAGGGAAAATTCTCTTGATGCACTGCACTTGATCTGATATGAATTCTTTCTTGATAATACAATGCAGTCCCTCTACGCAGGACTCAGGACTCACATTCCACAGAGACCTCACAAGTTGCTGTACCAATTGTATACCAATTCTTGTCTAAAAACTGACACTTATGCAATGAAAGAAGATTTTCACATCACAGCTATTTCTCGCTGAATCAATCTGTACTAATCTTTGCAGAGTGTGTTGTTTTTTTTTTCAATTCTTCAGCCTTAACCCGCAGCAGTGAAACTGCATGAAAGCATTAAAAATAATTTCTTATCAATACGATTACATATTACGCGTACGGTGCTGTTTGGCGAGAGCACACTATCGAGAGGAGTTTGTTATTTTGTCCCTCTCACACTGCACAACCGGCTGCTGGCTATTTCATTTTTATGTTATTTGTACAAAAATCAAACATCAGCAAACGCAACTCCAATGATCCAGAACACGCGGACCACTTTTGTGCTGTGCTTCTTTCTAGGTGGCGTACTGGTGCTGCTGCTCTCTCACCATTTACGCGGTCGGTGAGTCGGATGGGATGTTTATGAAGGAGAGCAAAACATTGCTCTACCAAAAATACCCAACATGTGTATATTATGCTGCTCTCTGCATTCTTTACACCGCCAGGCATCTGTCGACACCCTCCGAGGCCAACCCTTATACCGCTTGATTCGACACACCCTAGGGCTCTATAGTGAGTACCCGACAAAGAGGCACCTCGTTTGGACACGCACACTAAAGCCGTGAAACAAACGTACACAAACACATACATACAGACGATAAAGAAGCTGATTTTGATAGACGTAAGAATAAAATGGTTTTGCTCACAAGGAAACGGTCTTCGCCGTTGAACCAATCCTTCGTTTTAAGATATATTCTAGCGAAGTAATTACTTCTAGACAATACTTCTTGGCTTATGTAGCATGGTGTATACCAGTAGCGCCATCGCCCTTTATTTAGGGCAAGTGAATGAAATCATTTCAATCGCCTGTACTGCTGTGTCTTACGAAGCAATCCCGTACTCAGCCTCACCAATGTCAGTGGTCGGCAAGAGTCTTAAATTGCTGAGCTTTCACGAATCACGAGCGATTCGCAATAAAAGCTCAATAGTTCTTAATACTTCCTTGCAAGCTGATATAGTCTAACTCTAGTTAGTGCGAGAACTTTAGATTCGTTTATTTCACCTGTTGTTCGAAAAGGTTAGGTGAAGTTTTTCTTATTGTAGAATTACTAAAAACACGTGTAATTACCTTGTGTGACAAATTACATTTTCTCAATTGTTTGAAGAATAAGCTACTAAGCTTGCAAACCTTAGGTATCCTAGATCCCAACATGATGGTTTGATTGATTTTAGAAAAGTTTCCTTTTGGGAGAATCCAATATCCCAGACCAACCTTCAATCAGACCTCATATTATCATAAACAATATTAAGTCCTTGATCGTCCATTCATTAGCTGTCTACGGATGTATGGGGTCCTTATTCTGCCGTGTTTTTATCCTAAATTATACCCCTATCATAGCTATTTCTTCTAGTCTGCTAGCCACTGACTTTTAAGCTATTGACAACTTTCACGTACTGGGAACTTGCTGTGCTTCAGACTATCTCTAGCACAAAATCAAACCGTTTGGATATGTCACCCATGCCATCTAACCCTTCGTGCTGCCTGTTCCTTGCACTGCAGTGAAAAATCACGCACGAATTCACCCAGCGTACCGCGTCGTGCGGCAGCCATTTTGATTTGTTTACATTCTTGTTGAGACAAGCTTTTCTTTTGCGATCATTGTGGGAGGGAGGGATGGTATGAGACTGGAGGTAGGGGATGAATGTGTAGTGTTCTTAAACTCTTTTCCTCCATTAAGAATTCTGTGGGAACCCGGCAGAGAGTTCCTTTTTCCAAAGCTTTTTTTTATTCGCCCTATCGTAACACTGAAACAATAGGGGGAGTGAGGCCAGGTTATATAGTTCAAGATTCGGCCACCACACATCATGGGGTCGCTAGGTTATTTCAATGCACATAGAGGCTAGAAAAAAAACACCATACATTGTGAATTTGCGATAACTGAGACACGATTGTGTAGCTGGAGCGATAGATAAAAGGTAGAATAATGTTTTAGTGTACTAAAAGTATATAAAACGATTCATAATGGTTTGTTATCCATTCGTTTCAAACGTGGAACTGTATTTTCTATAGGGCTGCCCTGCGTGGCAACAACTCAACGCATACTAGCGCACATTTGATTTCAAACCGTAAACCGCATTAGGAAAAAATACAGGATGATGGCCGTTTCTAATGAGGATAGGTGACGAAATGGAGATGTCGGGGTTTGTTTGACCGATGAAAACGTACGGCGATGGACGGTTGTGTTGATTGATGTACAAATCGCGTAATTTAAATGCCCATCGTACACAGCGACAAACACTATCCAAACCAGGAAAACCTAGCCATGGAAAATGCACGAAAAAGGAACATCCTTCCTTCTCGTTCTTTCCTTCGCCGTAATGCGATGTTTGTTTTATGGGTTTAAGAAGGCTTCCCTGCCACACACTTTCAGTGGGTTCGATTCACCTTCATCTTCGATTAATTTGCTATGCGTTCTTCACTTTTTCTCCTCTCCTGCGGTCCTTTCACATGTCTGAAACCGTGCACTATCAACGTACACATATGTACACATTATTGCAGCAATGGCTTTATGCTGCATGCATTTTAAGCGGATGCATTACTCATCGCCAATAGACGCGAAGCGAACTTGAAGACACCTACCGTATCGAATTAGTGAAGGTTGATTGACTGCTTGCAAGAGGAAGAACCAGCTGCTCTCACCGAGTTTATATATGCACTTTTTTCACCCGTTCTACACTTCTTCAAATAATGTCTCTATTGCTCGCACACAATTGGCTATTTCTTTTCTATTGCTCTGCAACAACAACATAGGAAAAAATAACTTCACTTTCTATGATTTGACACAGTTTTATAGTGTTATAGTGTTAAATTATAATTCTTTCTTGTAAATTATCGCACAAGTCATCTAAGACCGTGCACAGAGTATAATAAAAAAAAATCTAGTTTATGTGAAATGAGAATTTACAAACACACGCGCTCATACACACATGCGCACACACACACACACAACATTCATCCATACATGCTCTCACACATCTAAAAAAAATACACACACGCACACATGCGAGCCGGGGGTGTATTTATAACGCTTTCCCTTCGAACGGGAAACACTTTTTTTAATAAAACATTACTATCAACGATTAAACAACAATATTTGAAAATTGCAATCACGATTTCACGCGTCACGAACCAATTCGGATTCGTTGTTTATTCACGGAAAGTCACGGCAGTGTGAACCGTGAACAGTTCCATAAACGGTTAAGGCTAGAAGCGCGATGGGAAAGTGCACACTTAGACACGGATCCTACCATGCGAAGACGGATGGTGGAAAACTGGATGCCCGTTTGGTGCGTTCACTGACTTATTGGCCGTGCTAACCTGGACTGGAGAATCGTTTAGTACGGACGGTACGGAGCTCAATGGAACAAAATGAGAAAGCAATAAAAAGATGTTATATATTTTATCTCCTCCCCCGACCGCACGGGTGAGGTGAACAGAGCGAATGAGCAAGATACCATTAAATGAGATAGTGAAACTGTGCTTCTGTACGCCACGGAACAAAACTATACGATGCGATATTGGTTTATATCTGTGAGAGGGAGAGGGAGGAAGCTGTAAGAGAGAGAGCGAGAGTCACGGAGAGAGAATTGCCGCACATCTCAATTTCTCTCTTGTTGTATATTTCCACCTGCCCAATGAATGCCAGTAATCGTGCCATTGTGCTCTTCTTGGTATTACCCCTTACTACACACTCATCGTAAATACTACACTTCATTCTTGCAATCGTAAACTCGTACGTACGCACACATCTGTGTGTGGCAAATCCAACATCACACACACACGCACGCACACTCACTCACTGCTCATTGTTGGTAGTGAATTGTGTGTACAAAACAATTCTTTTTTTTTTACTTTTGCTCTCGCTCTTGCTAAAACAACTACACAGGAGAGCGTTACTTTCCATCTTCTATGACGTCATTGATAAAGCAATAAAATATTGTATCAAACCCTATACCGAATCAACCATCCAGGCGAATTTTTTTAATGCAATAACAAAAATATAAATAGGGCGGCCCGGTGGGATCTGGTTTCGCATCCACCGT
This sequence comes from Anopheles culicifacies, assembly GCA_000473375.1. Lineage (NCBI taxonomy): Eukaryota > Metazoa > Arthropoda > Insecta > Diptera > Culicidae > Anopheles > Anopheles culicifacies. The sequence continues at coordinate 27,971 of KI422607.1, read as the reverse complement.
CTCATCGCGGGAATGTTTTGCACCATTTCGTAAATACTGTATTAGGAATCTACGTTTTAGAAGTTAAGCTATTGCGCATCACTTTACTGTGCACAAACAAGTCATCTAAAACATAATATATCGACGAGACGAAACGAAAAAGAACGAAAATCTTCGGACATTAAAACAATCACATTTTTCATGACCGTATTTTTGAGTTAATTCAACGAATTGTTTCACTCCGTTGCCATGTAAGAGCACTTTATTGTACATTGTATCCCCACCCCCCTTACTTGAATTTAATCGGTAGGAAAATATCATAAATTGTTCATAATTGGCACACGCTATTCGAGTCTAATTGCTTTGTGATGGTAACGGTTTACAACTAAATCCCACATCCCAAACCCAGTATAAATATGGAATAATTTAAATCACAAACGCAGCCACATAAGATGCTCTTAGCTGCTGGTATGGTATGGTATGGTAAAGTATAATAACATAAGTTTTTGAATAATTCTGATCATATTAATACCGCTCGGCGTTACCTCTCTCGTCGTGTTTGTTAAACGACCACCCGATTGTGACTGATCGTGGGGACATCCTTGGGTGACCGCTGTTACACGAGAAGTTCCCAAGGAGCACACTGATCAAAATTGAAATTAAGTACAGAAAGAATACATGCAAGCAAGGGAACTAGCACTCCCGCAAGTACTCGCGCAAATCATCCACTTTAAAACGCGTCACACATTCGTATGCTCGGGATATGCCCAAATATCCGGTTAAAAACATTAGCCCTACGATGGCCATCATTAAAAATACACCTATGAGCAAACTTACTAGCATTACGGAGGCAGCCGTTATTAGTGCACCTTCTATCAGCACGAACCCGGTGAATGCCATCACCGCGGTAGTGATTGTGAAGAAGATAAACACCAAGAACGGTAGTGTGAAGGTGAATATCACAATGGCTACCGCAAGCGCAAGAATCGGGTACTGTTGCAGGCTGGCGAAGATGGCTTGTGCGATCTCTGGTAGCCTGTACCGGGCGGCCGTTTCCGACACCGCCTTGTTGATACGATGCACTACAATGAACAGAAAGGATTATACTATCATTTCGATGCGGAAAGATGAAAACTCTTACGATAAATAGATGTTCGCGATAATATGAAGCGGGCTAAATCTTCGTTTCTTTTACGGCGCCTTTCCATTTCCTTTGCTTTCGGCGAATCCGCACTCTCGGGGTAGCTCTAGGGGAGCGTTCCATAAAGAGTTAGTTAAGACAATGGTTGCACTTTATTCAAACAATATTTACCTGCGCCTCGATTCTATCGTCGATGGAGGATGCTGGCATTGTTAAAATCGTTGGAAATATTGCACTTTTTGCTGGGAATTTAACTTTACATTCGATGCAGCTCACCAATCACAAGAAGCGGGCAAATAAAAAACATCGATTTGACAGATGACAACTGAAAGGGATGTAAACAACGGTTGGGATGAAAAAGTATGTAAAAAGTGCAAATTTCTATCAAATTTAAGGTGACAAATTTATTTTTAATCTTCTGGTTGTTTTCTAAACATAATATTCCATGCATTTATAAATGTTGCTAAATTTGGCAGTCAAATCGAAATGTTGAATTGACATTACAACTCTCATTTCATTTGACACACAGTGACAGTTTGCTTCAATGGCGACGTTGGCCAAAACAAATAATATGTTTATCCTAAGTTCAATGTAAACGACTTTAATATTAACTCCCTTACAGCTCGAAATGGTTTTCAACGTTAGCACCTATTGGCGACATTCGGTGGTTGTTGCATTGGGGATAGTATTGTTTTATATGTTAGTGTTTAAGCACAAACAAGTTCTGGACAGTGTCTTTTTTGTTACCGACGAAAAGCCCCAGTTTCAGCCACAGGACGGTGAAACTATATTCACCGAGACTGAACTGCTGAAGTTTAACGGTAAAGAAAGCAATCTACTTTATCTAGTGATATTGGGGCACGTGTACGATGTCACGGATGGTTTCAAGCATTACGGACCGGGCCAATCGTACCATATGTTTATAGGTAACTACTCTTGACTCAAGTGATGCAGTTAAGCAAAACTAAGGTTTTATGTTTCATTGTAGGTCACGATGCCACGCGCTCTTTCGTTACGGGTGAATTTGATCAGTACACCCCAGATCTGAGCGATGTTTCGTCGTTGAAAGAATCGGAACTACAGCAACTGCTCACGTGGAAGGAATTTTACGATAAAACGTACCGATACGTAGGAAAACTAATCGGGCGATACTTTGATACGCTGGGCCAGGGTACGGCTTATTACCAACACGTGTTAGATCGCGCTGCAAAGGCAAATGATAATAAGGAAAACGAAGGACAATACCCGTCGTGTAATGTCGAATGGAAGCTAGAAACGGGCACCAGGGTATGGTGCACGAATCGCAGTGGAACTGGCCAGGAACGTTCGTGGGTGGGCCGACCTAGAAAAGTCGTTACTGATGGTGCTGAAGAGGCTGAAGCCCGGAGTATTCAATTTTGTGCCTGCGTGCCGGAAAAAGATACAAATTTACAATACGTACCATTCCCAGGATGCGAAAGCACAGCAGAATCATGCATTGTGCCTGATCAAAACTAATATCGATTATTCATCTTATCACCTTCCTCCGTCCATTTGCTGTTCAAGGTGAAACGCATGAAAGCAAAGCGTACATATCATTAGCTGGTAAGAACAAGATAAAAGATGAACATTATTTTTGTAATGAAATAAATGAAAGTTTATTACTGTATCCAGTATGAGTAATTTCCATTAGTTCAAAGAATAAATGGTATATAACAAAAAAAGCATTAAGTTCGTATTGGTTTCATTAAAAATATCACACACTGCTCCGTTACATATGTTGCTATCCGGCACCGTTAACTGCATTTACCTCGTTGCGCTCCTCAATGGGTGGTTGCCGCATAATGCCCTGCTCTTGTCCATGCTGACCAGGACGATCATTTCCTTCCGGCGGCTGGCTGCGCATCCAGTACTTTCGCACGTTCTCCGGTGTGTAGTCCAGTATCTGACGCTGTTTGGCACGATAATGTTTCTTCTGATGGAAGTAAATCTTTAACACACCCTTTACCACCACAAACGCGAATCCTCCTAGCAGTGTTCGGTGCAGATCGTTTTTCACTGATTTAAAAAATATTTTCCCTACAATATTGGACACAGTGGGTAGGAGCAAGGCACCACAAAAGATGCGCGTCACAGACAGTGGCTCTGATGCGCTGATCGTGCTGCTGGGAAAAACTTCCGGATAGTTCGGGCTTGGTTCATTGCTGAAATGTAGAACAAGAAAAGTTGTTAACAAGTCTCAATAAATAAACGAGCAACCGCGTTTACTTGCCTAACGGGCAGCATTAATGAAATGACGGGATACTTTCGTACGTCGAATTGCCGATTTTGAAGGAAGCGTAACACGATATCTTCCCAACGGAACATGCGACCGATCACCAGCGCCACGGGTATGGTGGGTAGACATAATAGCAGTGCGATCGGTTCTGCCTGCTCCATCATTGACAAACCCCGTTCAAAGCCTGTCGTTTGTAGTACGGTTACTGCACCGAACGTGATGGCGGACCAGTAAATCGAGCAAACGATTGCTCCCGCTGCCATCCCGGGACTTAGCTGTTTGGCAATGATATCGAGCCGTTCGAGCAAAAACGCAAAACTTCCCATCGATGGCAGGATGATGATGTATCGGGTTTGACACTGCGGACAGCTGATGCTTTTGTACGGATTGCCTTTTTGCTTTTCATCGATCCAGCGCTTCAGACACGATTGGTGTACCCATTTGGTGGCACCGCGACAATTGCACGGCTGCACCCAGGGTGCAAACTTGTCGTCCTCTTCTGTGGCGAAACACACCCAGCAGTACCGCTCTTCCGGTTCCTCTTGCGGGTTTGCTGTAGCCATTTGTTGATTAGCAGGTGCAGCAGCTGGAATTTCGTTCGTCGCACTATTTTCACCACCCTGGTCGGTCGGATTGACGTTCGGCTCGTCGCTCAACATGCTGAACAGCTGTGGAAGAAACGGAACAGCACTGATTCAATAGTTACAAAGGTTTTTTTTGCAGCGGCTTGCGCAATGTTTACAACAATTTACCTCACAAACTTAATGCGCCACTGGCGAGTTTTCTTGCTCTTCCTGTTTCTGCACGTGAAGTACGTCGTGTTCTAGAATAGCATTTGAGACAGGCAACTTGATAATATTAGCACTATTAGCTTGATTTTATTGAGTAATTTTGGATGGTATGTTTACGTCAAATCAGAGTTGACAGTTTGTTTTTCTGTGAAACTGAAAACAATGTTCGTGCCTTGAAGAAAGCGGGTCACGGAAATTTAACAGCCAAGGAGAAAATGCGTGGAAAATAGAACTTTTTTACGAAATATTAAGCATATTCAAACCCAAAACATGCGAAAAAGTAACACCGTTGTTAAAAAAAATCGCTCATTTTACAAGTCATGTTAATTCGACCAAAAGTTGTATAAAACATTAAACCAGCGTAGAGTTATACATTTTTAACTAAATTATGATTTAAGTAATCCAATTTACCTCAAAAAAACTATAAAAACAACTAAATTAAAGATTTACGCATTGTGGAAGCGTGTATTGGAACTTGTCAGTCCGTCAATTACGTTTTGTCCACACAATCCTGCTTTGACAGCTCTTGATTCGTTTCGAGGAAAAGCGCTCATTTGAAAACAAACGTTTTTTATGATCCTGTGCTAGCCGGATCCACTGGCTCGTGGAATCGAACACGGTAAAAAAGTTCAATTTGCTTAGATCACTTTGAGTTTTTAGGAAAGAAGGCGGTAGGGAGGGCTTACAACCGGGCCCTTGAAATGAATAATCTGCATGAAGCCAACATCCAAGTTGGTCCCCAATGCCACAAACGATCTACCTAAGGGATGGAAGTTCAGCAATCCGTTTTTTTTCTAGAAATTCAGGTTTCTTTCTCTTACTGATATACTCAGCCTAAGGTCCGTTTGAAACGGAAGGGTCTTTGGAAGTCGTCCTTTGATGAAACTAGTTACAACTGGCGCGACTATGCAAGAGTGTATCTCTAGATAGGCGACTTCAATTGATGTTTGTTGACAACTAGCTTTACCAGGTACCATCTGAAACAGTTTTTTTCCAGAAATTTGTGACTTCTGGAAAACATGATATATTCTAGATGTTTGATAAAACTGAAGATCTTATTTAATGTTGGGAGGGACGTCCTCTTACGGGCTACTGCAGTATCTCATTTCATACGTTCAAACATTTGCATTGGACTTGAATTGTTTTTGTTTTAAAGTTTTAAGGTTTATGTTGGGCTTATGCTTCAGTCGAGAAGATTGCCAACGTTTTTTCATAATGCATAAGTTATGTTCTAATATGTTTCAGCATTTATTGCTTCATCATAGAAAAAAAAAAGCTTGTGCTAAGGATTATAGTTTCGCGCCTTTTTTCATAAACAGCGAGCAATGCTGATTCCGCTGTGCAGGCCTTCTTCGCCGTGTACACACACCTACCCACATATTGACACACACACATTCCCAGAAGATCTCAGCAGTTCTGCTTAACATATATATGCTGTAAACAGCAGCCAGCGTCAGTGCTCAGGGTTATGTTGTTATGAATTATGTTCAAAATTTTAGAAAACCTTTCAATGGATTTAAAATGACGATTATATGTTGGAAATAATATTTCTAAGCTCTTCTTCTTTGTACCTCTACAATCTGGAAATTATTGATCTTCCGTTTTTTTTTTGCCTGTATCCTACATTCCAGTCAGAAGACCATATAATCCACCGTCAAACAACCTGCTGTTTCCAAAATCTGTCTTAGAAATTCAACATAATTTAAAATTAATCGTATATGTTTGATTTCGGTATGCTATGCTATGAAGGTATGCTCTCTCTTTTAAGTCATACCATTTTTAATTATCGTTGCTCTATTTTAAAACTTACAGAGAACGGAATCAACTAGTGAGTGCTACACAAGTTTTCTACGAACAACGATTCGAGGGTATGAAGATAATATCAACCAAATTCATACGTATCAGCACAACCCTTGCGTTCTGCATCGTTGATTTTCGCACCTGGCTTGGTGATGATAGGAACAAAAACCGCCTGAACTATGGCAGTTTGGGGTGAAGGGAGCGTTGTTCAGCATAAAGCTGAGTGGGCTGTCATTTCAGACATAGCGTTGTGTCATAGAACGCAGCACAAGCTTGGGATTCGCGCTCTCGGGCCTCTGGTATCGGACTCTTGTGTATAGTTGCTTCAGTTGCGACGCCATCGCAAGCCCCATCATTTTGGCTTTCCCGGCAGAGTTTTGTGCAAAGTTTCGTGCCGCCTAAAAGAAAGAACGACACGCGAACCAGCGCATCTTATGCCAATTGAAACCAGAAGAAGAACACTGATGTGGTGGTATCCGCCGGCGTCACTTAATTTGCTGTGCAAAAGTGTGGTAGCAACTAGCGTTGAAAGGATAGCGAAAGCAGTGAGGCAGTAAGCAGTTTTAGCGCAACAGAGGTAGGGCAGCTCGTAACGCCACACAACCGCACACCGGAAGCAAAAGCCAGCGCACCAATCAAACCGTCACCAATTCAACAATGCCGCTGCTCAGGCGGCAGGTGCTCCAAAAGACGTCCACAGCGGAACGGCTTAGAGATAGCGACGAGGTGCTATTCTGTCAGCCAACCGGGGAGATATTTAGCAATTATGAGTGAGTATGCCGTACCCTCCATACGTATATGCGAGATAATTCAACTTAGACAGGCATTGAAAGGAAACTCAGGATGGTTCAAGGATCAAACGGGTTGAAAGTAGAGCAAGAAACGAGCAATATTTTTCCGATGGTAGATTGTCCAACATGTGATGCGCGTTGTTTTTTTTTTTCTTTATTCATGATGCGTCTTTCCTCTTGTACCTAAACAGCGTGTGGAACATTCTCTGCACTTTCCCCGTAACTTGCTCTTTGATACGTCGCTTGCTGATCATTCTATTTCATGACGGACGCTCTTCAAAAACTGTCACAAAAAGCCACAACAAGATATCCTTGCTTAGAGTACAAGAACAAATTTCTAAACGGAGTTTGATGATAGTTTGTGTTGCACAAGACGTGTGCCTAGCAATAGCGTTTACCATGTGCGAGGAAATATCATAATGTTGCTCGATTTTCCTTCTCATTTCCCAGGGACTACTTTCATCGCGTCATGCTTATATCGTCGATGGTGTGGAGCTGTGCGATGACCGGGCGGCCAAACCTAACATACTCGGAAGCGCTTGAATCGGAAAAGGCCGCCCGGAAGCTGCTGAAAACGTTTCCCGCCGCCGTTAAGGGACCGTTCCTGTTGGTTGCATCGCACACGCAACGCACCTCTATAAACGAAATGCACGAAGACGTGTACAGTTTCGTGAAGGATCGTATGTTTAAAGGAGAGACCGTCGATGCGATGGATTTGACGCGCAAAGCATTTCGCAGAGCTATCATATCGAACGTGCTGATCGACAAGTAAGACATAAATAACTAAGTTTGAAAAACGATGTCGTACCGGTTTGAAAGCTTTATAATGTTCCACCAATTGTCATGTTAATGGTCAGCTATTGATAGAATTAATTGTCGGTTTCATTTGCAGCACTGATGATGGTACCGCAACCGTTATGTACCAAGTGACGGCCGACGATAGTATGACACCGAGTGCGTGGAATGTAACACCAGGCAATGTGAAACGCGACCGTAGCTCGCTCACACGCGATAAGTGCAAGCTTTTCCTAAAGCAACACGTAGAGGCTGGTCCTGGGGGGCAGCTGCGTATTAAAGCGGACTCGCTGGCCAAGTTCGTTACCGGTGAAGGCTGGACGGATGAGCAAGTGTTTTTAGGCCAGGCTCCAAATTTCGAACAATCCAAACGGTTGAAACAAAATGCCGAGCGCAGTGAGGTGGGTGGCGTCAGCAAGCCGACCAAGAAGAAGACTACTACCCCCGACAAATTAACCAAACTCAGCGCAGTGGATGACGAAAAGCAGCAGGACGAGAATGGAAAGAAAGCGAAAAAGCAAACAACAAAGAATGCGGAGGTAAAGGGTTCCGCTAAGGTGAAGCAAAAGGGCAGTTCCGGTAAGCAACAAAGCATTGCGAAATACATCGAAAAAACGATAGAACCTGCGGTGTTGGATGCAAAGGCAAGAAAGTTGGCAGAAGAATTTGCCCTGCAGAAGCTGAAGCTAGAACAGGAAGCGTTGGCCAAGAAGCGCCTGGAGGAGGAAAAGGCTATGTTGCTACAGCAGGCGACACTTGCGCTGAAGAAGTATAATTCCGTACTGGAAGATCAAGAGCTGACCGATCAGCGCCCAATGCCGCCGGCCCGTTCCGTGCGGCCACTAATAACATCCAAGCACTTTGGTAGCTTCGTTTTCATACTAGAATTTCTCAACTCATTCTCCGATTTGCTTGCCATACGGAGCAAATTCTCGGGCGGCTTAACAATGCATTTGCTGGAGCGGGCGCTTATCCTGCGCGAGGTGAACGGACCGCTAAGTGACATCTTTCAGGTGCTGCTAAGTGCGATATTCACCCAGCAGCTGGAAGAAGAGAACGAGGTAGATGTGGGATACGAGCGGGTGGAGAATATCGCCCTCAAACGGCAAACGGTGCCAGATCAGGTACGGGCCCGCGATACGGTACTCTGGTGCGAAACTCACTACTCCACCAAGCTGAGCGAAATGCCGATTGATTCGACGACGGTATCTGAGCTGCTACGATTACACTTTCTTTCGTCCGGTGCGGTCGTCGAGGAAAAGGCCGCGAAGCATCGGTATTATAATCGGGGCGGGTACAGCAGCGCGGACGATCCGGGCTTAAGGTTGGTCCGAGACTATCCGCACATCTTACGCGCGCTTAATTCGCACTCGGTATACCAGCTTCCGATCGGGGACATTATTCAAATATTGTGCTGTCTAATTCACCAGCTGCTCACGTACAGTGGGGTCCGTGAGTTGGTAGAGGAACGAGTGGAACGGGCAAGAGCTGCACGGAACAGCTACCAGGCAAACCGGTACGCACAGCGTCGGCTGACGGTAAAGACGGGCTCCCAGAAGAATCAAGCCCGCGAAGATATGAAACGAGAGTTGGCCGCATTCGAGGGCGATACACCGGCGCGGGAGGAACACCGCAAGAAGCTGATGGAGCGCCTGGAAGAGCAGTACACACGGATCGATGCGGAGGCACAGCGCCAGATGAAGGTACTGCAAACGGAATCCGAACGTTTGAAGGAAGATTTCTTCGACTACCAGATCTATCTCGGGTCGGATCGTTGCTTTCGCAATTACTGGCTGTTTGAATCATTGCCCGGTCTGTTCGTAGAGCACGATCGAACGTATGCGGGTCGTTGTTTGGATCGACCGACGCCGAACATTCCCGGGCTGGCCAGCTGCGCCCCTGATCAGCGCAAGAAGTACATCACCAAAGCCATCATGCGGTGCGCCGGTACGGATGGTGTCGCTGCAATGCTCGACGCGAAAGCGATAGCAGGAGCATCCACAAACCAAGAGGATAGCACCGCACAAGTGGAGGAAGTGTACGAACAGCTGCTCACACTGGGCTGTGCCGAGTTGGAGCGAATCGAGCAACAAACAACCCGAACGAAAGCAGAAACCTCCCTAGCAATCTCTGAAGAACCTCGAATCGATGGAGGAGCACTTAACGGCGGTACGATAGTTCCTCCTACTGCCCCCAACAACAATAGTACACCACTACCGCCAAGAAGCAATCAGGAACTTCTCATGTGTACGGCTCAACCACAGGACTGCCCGGTGCATACAGAGAAGCACTCGCAAACGGTCAGCTGGGGCTATTACGCGACTGCGGAGGAGTTGGATGCATTGATTCGAAGTTTAAATGTGCGTGGTGCCCGTGAGAAGCAACTGCGCGAAACGCTCGAGTGCGAGCGTGATCTGATTCTGACGCACATTGAAAAATGTCCCGTCGACAAGCTGTCGGTGAACGAGTCTGACCGGGCAACGGTCCTGTCCGATATCGTCAGTCGCAACCAGAAACGGTACGATGCGCCCAACTTTAGCTGCGATCCTGGTACGGATCCGGACGAAATACTGGAGTCGGTATTTTTGGAGAATCTGCTCGAGCTGGAGGCTAAAATTACGATCGGGTATCTGGGTGTGATGCGGGTCCGGGATCGGGATAAGTGGCGCAAGGCATTGGAATCCTCGTCGTACGATCCCCAAACGGACAAACCACTCCAGTGGGGGCCGAAGCGGCTCGCAAAGCAAGACGACACTAATGGGAAGGAAAAGCAGGAACAGAACAACGAACCGCAGCGAGAAGATGCGGAAGACGACAGCGACGAGCAGCATCCCAATGACAATGATTCGGGTCGGGACAGTCTAGAACGGCTGCTGTCGGATGCATCCAATCCAGGTTACTCCTTGCCGGACACGACAGTCTCTCTTCTAGAAGAAACACTAGACACGGATGAGATATCGTACCCGTTGCACGAATCTGAAACGCTACGACAGCGCGTACATTCATTAGCGCGTGCCCTTTTGCAAGTGGCCCAGTGCATCGATCAGAAGTTTCTGCGGCATCCATTCGGGCCCAAGAAGGAGCACAAGGATCGGGCTGTCATGATGCAGAAGCAGTACCAGGGTTTGAAAAATCTGGTCCAATGGGAGATGTCGCTGATGCGGTCGACCTGCTATGCTCAGCTTTTCCTACACTACAACGTGCTGTACGATGCGATCCATTGGTCTCGTTCCGCAGAGCGTATCTGCTGCATGATTTGCCGTCGTAAGGGTGATCCGGGATTGACGCTGCTGTGCGATGAATGTAACCGAGCCTGCCACACGTACTGTCTGAAGCCGAAGCTGAAGGAAGTACCGGCGGGCGATTGGTATTGTATGCGCTGCCGGCCGGAAAATTTCAAGGAGAAACGAGCGCCAGCGAAAAAGAAGAAAATTTTCAAATGGGTCGAGGAAGAGGAAGATATGGCGGAGGAAGACGAATCCGTGGAGGATGACGGAATGAAGCCGGAAGATGAGGAGGATGTGGCCGCGGAGGAGGATGAGGACGAGGAGGAGGGCGAGGAGGCAGATCAGAATGAGGATCAAGAGGCTGAGGAGGAGCAGATCGAGGTAGAGGATGGAGAGGAGGAGAATGACGAGGATGAGGAGAACTCGCTGTCAGAGGGCAGTGACAGCGAGGACGACCGGGAGGACGACGGTAGCGATGAGGAATATCGAACGCGTAAAGCGAAACAACCAGTTACAAAGGCAAAAGCAAAAAGTAAGACCAAAACGGCTATAGTGGTAACATCGACGGGACGCAGCAGCCGTAGCACAGCTGTCACGAACGGTGCCTACCGGTACGAGGAGGAAGAGGATGACGGGGACGATTCGTACGATGAGCGAGACGAGCGAAGAAAGCGGCGAAAGCCAACGCTTCCGAACGGTGTGGTCACGCTGCGTGCAGATAGCAAACGTACCGCCGCAGCGGCGAATACCAGGCGAACTACCGGCGTGACAAACGCGAAGCGAAAGCGTGGGCATACTGAAGAGACGGACCCGTCGCCGACAGTCAATACGAGCAAACGGTCGCGTCGAGCAGTTCTCACCAACGGTGGACGCAAGTCGAGCGTTTCGCCTGCCGCCGGCAGTGACGACGACACAACGGCAAAGAAACAGCGCATTAGCGCACGTTCGACCAAGGGCCAGAGACGCTCCTCCGTGTACAATGGTGACGAGGAGGAGGAGACGGTGGCGCGCTTGCGAATCGGTGGTTCCGCTGCCCGGCGATCGCGCCGCACGGGTGAGGATCTACCCCTCAATTCGGTCGCGCTCTATACACTGATCGACGACATCCTGAAGCACCCGAACTCATGGCCTTTCAATCGGCCGGTTTCGGCGAAAGAGGTACCGGACTATTATGCTGTAATCAAGAATCCAATGGACTTTGCGCGCATCAAGTCGAAGTTAAACATGGGCGACTACAAGATCAACGAACAGATGCTGAGCGATGTACAGCTGGTGTTCCGTAACTGTGATCTCTACAACACGGACGAGACGGACGTGTACCGGTAAGTCTTTCTAATGTTTCTTTTTTTTTGCTTTTTTATTCCTTCATAATTGATCCAGATGTTTTGGAGTTCTGAGAGCATCTTGTTTAATGGGCTTCCATCTCTTAGGAGAACTTATTTGAATTCTGCTAACTCTCTGGAGTTCACAAACACTCGGCCCTAGTGTTAATCATGTCTTTTTTGCTGTTTTAATGATTTAACAGGATCGGTCGTGAGCTGGAGCAGTACGTTGTGAAGCGGTGCAAAGAATTGACCCTCCCTTTCCAACCCAGTGACATGCAGAAATCTGGACTCAATCAGCACGTCACGTCGTCCAAAACCTTCAACGGAGTTGCTGGGTCTCATGGAAAATAGCAAAATTGGAAACTTGGTTAAGTTCTTTAAAAACAAACAACCTCCACTGCAGACTGGGGCAGAATAGTGTAAGTTCACGCCGACTGCTTGAGAAAATGTCAAATGTTTGTTTAATCATTACAAAAAAACATCTCCTTGCTGTTTTGCTTTTTAGACTCTTTGAAACTTTTTTTAAAATTACGCTGTATCCTATTATCACTTGTGTGCCGTGTGTGCTTGGCCGACTCACGTAACGCGCAACCACATCGGATTGAGAGGACTCCCAGGCAGCATACAAAGGTAACTGACGCTCTACAAAAAAGAGAAAAAAAAACATGCTGCACCGACTGAACGATCAGCCTACACAGTTCTTTTGATTGGCCCAGTTTTGATTTAGTTTCTCGATCATGCTTTTATGTTTAAAGCACCGTGTTGCATTGAGTGTCAATAATTTTTTTAGATTTATTAGATTTATCCCACAGACAACCCTCCCCTATCCCACTCCCTGCGCTCCCTCGAACTGCGAAGGTCACAAACGTGTACAAATATTGCTTTTAAGAAGATTCATGTGTGTTTTGTGTGTATGTACGGTTTTTGTTCTGTGTTCGTTTTTAAAGTATTTTAAGAAAGTTTAAGAAGGAAGTAATTTACTTATAGATGCTTAGTTTATAAAATTCAATAAATCATAAGATCAAGGAAGCTGCCAACAATTCCAATTATTATTATCCCATCCGAAGAATGTAAGCTCATTTATGTTTAAAAACAGGTAAGTAAATAGTGTTGTAAGGATTTTCGTGGTGGCTGTGCCAAGCAGGAAGGTGCTTTGATATTTTCTATTTCTCCAAACACACATTACTTGTAGCTAATAGTGGCGTTAATGCGGTCAGTAATAACTTAAAGGCGGATTAAGCACATATACTGAGTAATGGTTAAATTTTCAGTTTTTGCCCGTCAATTATTACGAGAAGGGGTATTTCTTCATGTACCACGTACTTGGATGGGGGGAACAGTTCTGCCTCCATCTACACTCCAAATTTGTATGAGAAATAGATCAAGGTCTTGCTTACCTTGGTGTGTGTTTTATTCAGCTTCTTATTCTCAATATCCTCTTCTGGGATATAGATTTAACAAGATCAATGTGTAAGCTTCCCTTAAACCAAATCTTAACAGATTATGCTAATCAATTCAAGTACCTCACGAATTGGTTACGTTTCATTTCGATCAAAACACGTTACAGCACGAAAAATACGGCAAAAGCACACAATAGACGCGAATAGTTTAGCAAGAATTTATTACAGTCCAATCTAGGGTTGGAACTCCGAAACGCGCACATACGCACTAACATACAGATGCACCATTTCTGAAATACGCAACGCTCCAGGGACCGGAGTTCCAGGAACCAGCGTTCCACGCATGTTGATAGAAGAAAGAAAGGACCTCTTACTAGTCGATGCCGATACACTTTTGACCTAGTTGTTAGAAGGCTGAATGTTGATCAACCTCGGTGGCTTAATGATGCTCCTCATGTTCCTTCCTCTTCGACTCAGCCCATTTTGCTTGGTTTGCCGGCGAGTTAGCTGTAACAGAGTGTGTGTGTGCATGTTAGTGGACTTGTGCGGTAATTACCGATACACCGATACTTACCCAGCTTATGGATTTTGTAGAACAGCGGAATGGAAACGCCGAATGCGATGAAATAGTAACGCCAGATCCACTGATTCTTGAAGTAATGCTGAATCGGAAACTGGGCTATCTTCGCCGAGAAGGTGTACGGAAACTTCATGGGACGTGCGACCGGATCCGACATTTTGCGTCTGTGGTTGGGACACTTTCAGTACACAATACTGGACGGCCGAATAGAAGCCGTTGTTATTATTAAACGATACGGAGAAGCAATATAATATCGAACGATGTGTTATTATGTAATGGTCTCAGGAGGGTCGTCACGGATGCTTACCTCTCAAAATGAGTTTTCAACCAGCAAGAGATGGGTAGCCAAGTTCTTTTTTCTTTTTCATGAACGGAGATGTGCGCGAATGACAGCGGGAATTGCATCACAGCGGTGACAGCCCGGATAAACCGTAGGTTACGCTGTTTACGTTCGGCATTTCATTACTTGCAATTTTTGTTTATATGTTTTTCTGCCTGCAAGACACAACAAATTTCGTAAAGTAGTAATTAGTTTGAACTATTTGTTACTTATAAATGCACATACGACTACGAGCAACATAAAATAGCAATATACAATTTGGTGTATATTCCCAGCTGCGCATATGACATTTATATTTTATGAAACAAAATTATGTCCTTAGATGCAAAACTTTATTTAAAAGGATGATAATTGCTCATATATTTATTATAGTGGATCTGTTGGTTTTATTCTTTATGTTTGGGAAGACAATTCCCGTAAAAATGTTGATCAAATTAAAAAACGCACGGCGGAATACAGAATTAAATAGTCAAGTATAAACCAGAACACTGCAAACAACAACAAAGATATGACATTTCTCGTTCAAACGGATACTCTGCAAAGTAACATTCGCTTCGAAACGGTTCATTCTGCTGCAAAGTGTTGAGTTCCGTGGTCGAAAGTACTTCCCGGTTGTTACATTCAATGCTAGTGGTGTCCTTTATTTCATTTTCATTGGTGCAGAAAGCCTTGTAAGTACAAATTTCTTCATTTTTCGTAACAATATACGTACATCTATCCCGCCTTTGATCTCATACGAATACTACGGTGTTGCACTGTATTCAACAAGTGATTCCCTCAAACAAAACCCATTAAAATTTTCTTGTTCTGTTGCACGAAACTGGCCACACACTTTTGAGGTGGAAATGAGTTAGTATATTCAACTTTACATTACCAATTTTCGTGGTTATCTTAATGGTTACCATCTGGTCATAGCACCCGACAATGGGTCTACAAATGTGTAGACATTGACCTCATGATAATCGTTTCAATTTTTCACATGGCATTGATCGTGTTCGACCCAAGCATCATCCAACGCAATTGTGAAAAAGTTGTACAATCGTTTGATGATGCCACAAACAAATTTTTGCTCTCTGTGTCTTATTTATGCCTTTCATCATCTCAACGAAATCTCAGATGCGTGTATTCCTAGTGGAGGTTATTCGAAGCTAAGATGCGCCCACCGGATATGCACACATTCCTTTATTTCGCTGTTGCGCAGTATCGCTGTATAATAGGAATGGAATGCATGCCTCAGCGCTCGACGATGCCACCAACGGCGTGGCTTGGGTTGTAAAACGGACCTGACTAAACTTGTTCAGCACGATGGATCATGCGACGTCGGCATTGGTGGCTTAAGTCATAAAATCGAGGATAGCGGATAGAAGGAATGGAAGACAAATTCAACGTTTCGATACGATGCTCTTGACCGTAGTTAATAATTTTTAGAGTTGTAAGTATTAATAATTTATTTCAAAGTGAACATATTATTTGTAAATAATATTCGCAGATATTAATATTATTTGTAAATAATATTATTTGTCACCTTTTTCGCAGAATGTTTGCATGATTCAACGCTCGACGATGACGCTGTTGGTGGCTTGGGTCGTAAAACGGACCTGACCAAACCTGTTCAGCGCGATGGATCATCCGACTTCGACAGTAGTGGCTTCAGTCACAAAATCGAGAATAACGAATGGAAGGAATGGAAGACAAATTCAATGTTACAACACTACGCTGTTGGCCGCAACACACAGTACCGTTTCAACAGTAAGTTGGGTTTTATATAAAAAACATGCTTTTACATACATATGTTTATTTAAAATTATACTTTTTAGTGGCGCAGTATAACATTATTTAGCAGTAACTTACAATGAAAATAGTGACTTTTCATAATAATATTCTACACATTTGTGCAGAAACTAAACATGTAAAAGGTATGTGATTTATATTCCTTTAGACTAGTTACACAAGCAATTACTGTTGTGATTACACTAATGGTTGCAAAACTAAACTAATGTAGTTGGAAGATTATTAGCATTCATGTTTATTTGTTCTTATTTTTAGTATACATTGAGTTTCGCAACTTCAAACATGGAACATCGTACAGCAAGATCGAAAGCTGAAATTTGTTAGAAGAGTAGGAAAGAGTTCCCACAAAAAATATGTATCAAATTGGTATGTACTTCTGATTCTTTTTTAACTTAACGCTAGTGACCATGTGACGCTGTTGAATATGATCTGCCTTTAACTGTGAGTGAGATACAATTTAAACTTTCAATCTATGTTTAGTTAAGGGTTTATTTTATTTTCTTATTGTGTCCATTCTGCTTAAACTTCATTTATTATTTACCTCATAATTGCATTCGCCTCTTCCCTTTATTTAAATTGCATTTGTTAGCTCTTATTCGACATGAACAAACATAACCATCTCATACTTAGTTTTTGCAACTTAATTTCGTCAGTGTCCTCAATCCTTTGGTTTCACTGTTCGGCATTTAGATCATGGTTTGAACTTCATCAGTCAATCTTGTTCCGAATACTGGTCCATGCAGGATTCAGTAATCAATGTCGTTTGGGTATCTTCCACACGATCAACCAAATTTTTCATCAATCAAATCGTCCATCAAACAACACTTCTATTGCCATATGGTATCAATTGTCTGTGGCAACTTTTGCTATGGTTCACACGCAAACCCAATATTATAACACGGTCTATGGGCGTAGGCCAAGGATCTGCATTGCAGTCATCATTTGGTTCTTTTATTTCCATTGATTTGGAACCAACGAACAAGGGCGGCCCGGTGGGATAGTTGTATCGGCGCCGAGCCTTCACACCACGGACCGGAGTTCAAATCCCATTCGGACCGTTCTACCGTACTTAGGGTTGACTATCCAACTACGTGGTAAAATTAAGTCTCGTAAACCAGAAATGGCAGGCATAACCAAATAGGTTGTTACGTCAAAGAAGGAGAAGCACAAGACTTGAGCCTGAGATTCACGAGAACGTCGAGTTTCAGTGGAAATTGGTCCAATTCTACTGGTGCCAATCGAGACCGAAATACTTAAAATTTATTTATTTATTTATAAATAAATAATCAAAAATTAATCAATAAATAAATAAATAAATTATCAAACCGTACTTTGATCAAATGACTTTGGCCTTAGGCAAGATTCGGAAATATTCTCATATATTTCCACCTTTAGGAATATTTTGGAACTATTCTAAAATATTTCCCATTTGTATTAGGACCTTCTCGAGAACTGCTTCAACTCGATGAATGGTCCCCTTCAACACTATTGTAGTGTGAATAGTAGTAGTAAAAGAAATAGCAGTAGTAGTAGTAATACAAGTAGTAGTACTACTTCAAAACAATAGGTTTGATTCTAGCTCGCTGCTACCTATGCTTTGCTCTTATCAAACCGAACTTATCGGCTTTTGTCTTACGCATGATTCGGAAATATTCTCATATATTTCCACCTTTAGGAATATTTTGGAACTATTCTAAAATATTTCCCATTTGTATTAGGACCTTCTCGAGAACTGCTTCAACTCGATGAATGGTCCCCTTCAACACTATTGTAGTGTGAATAGTAGTAGTAAAAGAAATAGTAGTAGTAGTAGTAATACAAGTAGTAGTACTACTTCAAAACAATAGGTTTGATTCTAGCTCGCTGCTACTTATGCTTTGCTCTTATCAAACCGAACTTATCGGCTTTTGTCTTACGCATGATTCGGAAATATTCTCATATATTTCCACCTTTAGAAATATCTTGGAGCTATTCTAAAATATTTCCCATTTGTATTAGGACCTTCTCGAGAACTGCTTCAACTCGATGAATAGTCCCCTTCAACACTATTGTAGTGTGAATAGTAGTAGTAGTAGTAGTAATACAAGTAGTAGTACTACTTCAAAACAATAGGTTTGATTCTAGCTCGCTGCTACCTATGCTTTGCTCTTATCAAACCGAACTTATCGGCTTTTGTCTTACGCATGATTCGGAAATATTCTCATATATTTCCACCTTTAGGAATATTTTGGAACTATTCTAAAATATTTCCCATTTGTATCAGGACCTTCTCGAGAACTGCTTCAACTCGATGAATTCGGACCGATCCCCTGTACGTGGGAGTCCGTTTTTATCGTTTTTTTTCTTAAATCAATAATCGTACCTCGGTTGTACTTCATTGGTTGTGATATCGTTGCTGCGTTTCGTTTGAAACGTTTTTTTTACTTGGAGCAAATTATCCTCCTTCTCCTTCTTCTTTGACGTAACAACATATTCGGTCATGCCTGCCATTTCTGGTTTACGAGACTTAATTTTACCACGTTGTTGGATAGTCAGCCCTAAGTACGGTGGAACGGTCCGAATGGGATTTGAACTCTGGTCCGTGGTGTGAAGGCTCGGCGCCGATACAACTATCCCACCGGACCGCACCTCAATCCAGTGCGCAACATAATAATATTTGTCGTCTTACCTTTAATATGTGTTCGAGCAGGTCCGTGTTGGTCCGTGTTTTCCCGAACTAAACTTGTATTATTTTAAAATACTTGTTTCGTCATACGGTTATGTTTGTACATGTTTTGTCGAATAATCTGTCGTTTTCTTTTCAATCAATTGGTTCCGGATTGGATTCTTTCCTTCCTACCCCCCCCCCCCCCCCCTTATCTATCTACCTTTAATTTCCCAAAACCTTTTATTGGAAGAAGTCTCTGCACTTTCGTCTTATGAAGTGAAGTAAAGTAATAATTGTTTTTAAGTAGTGATGATGCAATAATGAGATAATTAATTGACCTTATGAGCACTCTAATTTCACATCAAAACGAAGATTGAAATAGATTAAAACCGTGGCAAAATCAAAACCCTAACAAAATATATTCCGGCCCATCGTCTGAAGTTCTGTAGGAAGTATAAATATCTCACCAAAAGTGCACTCACACATGTGGTCCATGTTGTTTGATCGGTTACAAATAATTCATCAGATTTTAAGAAGAATCGAAAGAAGTACATACAATGATGTTTCGAGTAATAGACAGATTTTATGATAGTATTAATTTGAGATAACACATCAGTGCATTGCAGAGCAGGATTTAAAGAGGAACTTGAACATTGTCAGCTGCTGTTCAGATTTTTTATTGTAATGTATAAATGTAAGGCAAATTTTAGAATTATTGGAGTTGCAAATGCTTTCGTTCGGGTTTTACTTTAACTTTCTTTTGAATATAAACACTTTGTAAAGAACTTTCTATCGCATTGTAAAGCCTAATACTTCCGAAAGAAACATTTTAAGCTTTTCCGTAAGAAGGTGAGTATTAATCATAGTCGGTCGCCCGGTAAGATTATTTTAGTTTTGTCATAATAGTTACGCAATAATACTGCATAGGGCCATATAAACTACATACCAATAGGACTAACATGACCATGAAGGGCAGACCGGACAAACGAAATAGTTTAATGCCTTCGAGAAACCATGCGCCTTATCAACAACCATGCGCCTCCATTATGAACATACAATATACAACCAAATTTTAATAACGATCAATTTGCTTAAATACTCCCTTATAATTCATTAAAAAAAAAACCTTTGCCACATATGCTACGGAATACTAATGGTCAACGTCATTTCCAAACAATCGCAAAGGAATTCCGCTTCAAAATGGCACCAATAGATTGGCACAAAGATTTTTTTTAAATATTTTTTATTTAAATTTAATTTGAACTATTTTTTCACTCCGTAACATTAGTCGAACGCCATTCTTTTTTTTGTTTTTCTTTTTTTTCTTTGTTCAAAAACGAATGATTCCGAAAATGTTGGTAAGAAGTATAAACACATTTGAATATTTAACAACATCTCTTTTATTTATAGTATATAACTCTAAAAAAAAAGTAATGGTGTTAGTTTTACGTAGTAAACGATAGAAATACAAGATGAACCTCGATTGAAGACCTGATGATCTGATAAATGTAAAAATGACTGGCAAATAACTACAACACTACTTCAACTCATGCAATGATACTTGTTGGAGAAAAGCTAGAATTCAACATAAATCCCTGCATGAAATGGGTGTTCATTACAGCCATTGTGTTTCAATGCAGTTAACTACGCAAAGCGGCCATAATGCGCCACGCCCAGTGAGTTAATGCATCAAACAGGTGTGTGCGCTTCATGCACGCGCAAAAACAAGAAAGCAATAGAGGGTAGTTGTTTTGGACGAAAAGAGTCAAATCTATAGTTTTAAAATCAATAAATTCTGGCCACTTGCACGTAATGCGCAGTAA